>JAJOOS010027551.1:0-14047 GCA_029582725.1 Solanum chiquidenum
TATGAGGACCGCATCCCAGGGGTTAAAATGCCTAGCATGGGTCATCCTCTTATATATACCACTGATCAGCTGGTCATTCGTATCACATGCCTTATAAAGATCATAACACACAGAAAGGTAAAGACAAGAATGCAACATACATGATGCCACAAGAATTAACAAAGGTGGTCTTCTGTTCTGATTTATGCACACATGTATTAATACTTAGTTTAATTCGAACTCTTATTTTATAATAGCCTTACATATTCAGTACATTTTCTCGTACTGACGTCCCTCGCAGGGGACGCTGCATTTCATGCTGCAGGCACAAGTACTTCAGCTAGTAGACCTCCTTGGTAGGAGCACGCGACACTCAACTACTTTTGGTGAGCTCCAGATTGATTCGAAGCTTTACTGAGTCCTTGGTAGATTCATTTTGGTATCGTATCGTAGTTAAGAGTAAGACGGGGTCTGTCCCGACCTACACTAAGTTTTTTTTATTATCTTTTAGAGGCTTTGTAGACTTATGTATATGGTTCAGTTGTGGCCTCAACGGCCAAGTCTTGTATATAGGTTTTGGGTCTACTTATATTTGTTTGTATTATTGCATCCTATGTGAATTTGTCACAAGATTGTCATAGTTATATGCTTAGTAAACAAAGGTTACATGTTGGTTCTCTCGGACCTTTAGGGCATCAGGTGCCTGTCCATCTTAATGAGATTTGAGGCGTGACAGAAGAACAGGAGGAGGAAGAAGAGGAAAAAGAAGAGGAAGAGGAAGAGGAAGAAGAGGAAGAAGAAGAATAAATAGAAGAGGAAGAAGAAGAGGAAGAAGAATAATAAGAAGAGGAAGAAGAATAAGAAGAAGAAGAGGAAGAGGAAGTACAAGAGAAAGAAGAAGAAGAAGAAGAAGAAGAAGAAGCGAAAGAAGAAGAAGAAGAGGAAGAAGAAGAGGAGAAAGAAGAAGTAGAAGAAGAAGAGGAAGAGGAAGAAGAAGAAGTAGAAGAGGAAGAAGAACAAGAATATGAAGAAGAAGAAGAAAAGAAAGAAGAAGAAGAAGAAGAAGAAGAAAAAGTGGTAGAAGAAGAAGAAGAAGAGAAATAAGTAGAAGAGGAAGAAGAAGAAGAAAAAGAAGAAAAGGAAGAAGAAGAGGAAGAAGAAGAAGAAAAAGAAGAAAAGGAAGAAGAAGAGGAAGAAGAAGAAGAAAAAGAAGAAGAAGAAGAAGAAGATAAAGAAAAATAGGAAGAATTAGAAGAAGAGGAAGAGGAAGAGGAAGAGGAAGAAAAAGAGGTAGAAGAAAAAGAGGAAGAAGAAGAAGAAGAGGAACAAGAGGAAGAAGAAGAAGAATAAGAGAAAGAAGAAGAAGAAGAAGAAGAAGAGGAAGAAAAAGAAGAAGAAGAAGAAAAAGAGGTAGAAGAAGAAGAAGAGAAATAAGTAGAAGAAGAAGAAGAGGAAGAAGAAGAAGGAAAAGAAGAAAAGGAAGAAGAAGAAGAAAAAGAAGAAGAGGAAGAAGAAGAAGAAGAAGTAGTAGAAGAAGAAGAGGAATAAGAATAAGAGGAATAAGAAGAAGAAGATAAAGAAGAAGAGGAAGAATTAGAAGAAGAGAAAGAAGAAGAAGTGGAATAGGAAGAGGAAGAATTAGAAGAAGAGAAAGAAGAAGAAGTGGAAGAGGAAGAGGAAGAGGAACAGAAAGAGGAAGAAAAAGAGGTAGAAGAAAAAGAGTAAGAAGAAGAAGAAAAAGAGGAACAAGAGGAAGAAGAAGAAGAAGAGAAAGAAGAAGAAGAAGAGGAAGAAGAAGAAGAAGACGAAGAAGAAGAAGAGTAAGAAGAAGAAGAAAAGGAAGAAGATGAAGAAGTAGAAGAAGAAGTAGAAGAAGAAGAAGAAGAAGAGGAGGAGGAAGAAGAGGAAGAAGAAGAGAAAGAGGAAGAGGAAGAAGAAGAGGAAGAAGAAGAAGAATAAGAAGAGGAAGAAGAAGAGGAATAAGAAGAGGAGGAAGAAGAAGAATAAGAGGAGGAAGAAGAAGAAGAACAGGAAGAAGTATAAGAAGAAGGAGCTCGTCCTCAAACTAATCAAGCTACGGTTGATCTCGTGGTTGAGAATGTGACCTATGAAGAGTTTAGGTCTACTATCTAATGGTTGGCTCAAGTTGTTACAACTGAAGCCAATATGAAGGTAATTTCTCCTATGCACGCTAATGTGAATTCCGCGGTCTATAGATTGAGGGATTTTTCTAGAATAAACCCTCCCGAGTTTCATGGCTCTAAAGTGGGAGAGGATTCGGAAGAATTTGTGGAAGAGGTCTACAAGATTATTTATGCTATGGGGGTGACTTTGGTAGAGAAATCGGAGTTAGCCGATTACAAATTTAAGAGTGTTCCTCAAGTATGGAATACTCAATGGAAGATAAATAAGCCGGTAGGAGCGGTTCCCATAGAGTGGGAAGTGTTGAAATCGTCATTTCTTGATAGGTTCTTTGCCTGAGAGTTGAGGGAAGCCAAAGTGGAAGAGTTTATTAACCTTTCTCAAGGAGGTGTGAGTGTTCAAGAATATTCTCTAAAGTATACTCAATTGTTCAAGTATGCTCCTACTTGGTGGTGGATTCAAGGGATATGATGAGTAAGTATTTGACGGGTGTGTCTAGATTGGTGAGAAAAGAATGTCGTTCGGCAATGCTTAATGATAATATGGATATCTCACATCTCATCGTGTATACCCAACAAATGGAGGATGATAAACTCCAAGACAAGAATAGGGTGGTGAAAAGAGATAGAACTGATGATGGAAATTTCTCCAAGACTAAATCTGAGGGACAAGGTAGATCAATGTTAAAACTAAGGTTCTCCAACCAAGGCTCCTCTAGTGCTCCAAGGGTCAACAAGGATAGGGTGTCTAACCCAAATCCTCAAGGAGGTAATAGTGGTGGTTCTTATGTTGCTAGGCATAATTGTGCAAAATGTGGTAGAAAGCATGATGGTCAGTGCCTAGTTGGCTCGGATGGGTTCTATGGTTACGGAAGGAGTGGCCACAAGATGAGAGATTTTCTAATGCTCAAGGTTAAGGGAAGAGAATATAAGCAAGCTCCTCCAAGCGGTTCCAATTCTAATGCTCAAAAGCAAAACTACTTTTATGCTCTTCAATCATGAGGTGACCAAGAGAGCTCCCTGGATGTGGTGACCCGTATCTTAAAAGCCTTATATATTGATGTATATGCCTTGTTAGATCCCGGTGCTACTTTCTCCTTTGTGACACCTTTTGTGGCTATGACGTTTAAAATACTCCCTGAAGTGTTAGTATAACCTTTTTCGGTCTCTACCCGGTTGGTGATTCGATGATGGCTATGAGGGTTTATGGAAGTTGTCCCATTTCATTGTCTCATAGAAATACTTTGCTACATTTAGTGGAGTTATACATGCTATACTTTGATGTTATTTTGGGTATGGATTGGTTGCATGCATGTTCTGCCTCTATCGATTGTAGGACTTGGGTTGTAAGGTTACAATTTCCAAATGAGCTAATCTTAGAGTGGAACGGGGGAAATTCTATGCCTAGAGGTCAATTTGTCTCTTGCCTTAAATCTTGGAAGATGATCTCCAAAGGGTGAATTTACTACCTTGTTAGGGTGAGGGATGTTGAATCCGAAACCCCTTCTCTAGAGTCGATTTTGGAAGTTTTCCCCGATGATTTGCCCGATATTCCTACCGAGCGGGAAATAGATTTTGGGCATTGATCTTCTTTTGGATACACAACCTATCTCCACTCTTCCTTATAAAATGGCTTCGTCGGAGTTAAAAGAGTTGAAAGAGCAACTAAAGGATTTTCTAGACAAGGTTTTTTTTCAACCGAGTATATCTCCATGGGGTGCTCCGGTGTTGTTTGATAGAAAGAAGGATGGGTCTCTTAGAATGTGCATTGATTATCATAAATTGAATAAGGTGACCAACAAAAATAAATATCCTCTTCCGAGAATTGATGAGTTGTTTGACCAACTTCATGGGGCTAGTTATTTCTCTAAGATTGATCTTCGTTCGGGTTATCACCAATTGATGGTGAGAGGGGTTGATGTTCCCAAGACGGAATTCCGAACAAGATATGGTCACTATGAGTTCCTAGTAATGTCCTTTGGTTTGACTAATGCTCCGGAGGCGTTCATGGACTTAATGAATAGAGTGTTCCAATAATATCTTGACATGTTTATGATAGTGTTTATCAATGATATTTTGATCTATTCTAGGAGTGAGCATGATCATATGAACCATTTGAGAATTGTATTGCAGTTTCATAAGGACCACCAACTTTTCGCAAAGTTTAGCAAAAGTGAATTTTGGATAAGGTCCGTAGCATTCCTTGGTCAGATTGTGTCAAGCAAGAGTATAGAGGTAGATCCAAAGAAGACGGATGCGGTCAAGAGTTGGTCTAGACCTCTAACTCTCTCGGATATTAGAAGTTTTTTGGGTTTGGCCGGCTACTATAGGCGGTTTGTAGAGGAATTTTCCTCTATTGCTTCTCCTTTGACGGCCTTGACTCAAAAGAAATCTATGTTTTTGTGGTCGAAAGCTTGTGAGAACAATTTCTGTGAATTGAAAGATAGACTTACTTCCGCTCCGGTGTTGACCTTAACGAAGGGTACGGATGGTTTCGTTGTATATTTTGATGCCCCTAGGGTAGGGTTGGGATGCATACTTATGCAACATGGTAAGGTGATTGCCTATACTTCAAGGCAACTTAAAATCCATGAGAAGAATTATCTTACCCATGACCTTGAATTGGCGGCGGTTGTGTTTGCCTTAAAGATATGGAGGCATTATCTATATGCGGTGCATGTTAATGTGTTTACCGATCACAAGAGCTTACAATATGTATTTTGTCAAAAGGACTTGAATCTTCGTAAACAAAGGTGGTTAGAGTTATTGAAAGACTATGACATGAGTGTCCTTTATCACCCCGACAAAGCTAATGTGGTAGGGGATGCTCTTATTCGGTTATCCATTGGTAGACAACTCATGTAGAGGATGAAAAGAAAGAATTTGTTCGTGATGTGCATATGTTGGCCCGGTTAGGTGTTCAACTAGTGGATTCCACCAAGGGTGGTGTCATGATCCATAATGGATCCAAATCGTCCTTTGTGATGGATGTGTAGTCTAAGCCAGACCTTGATCCTATATTAGTTGAGTTGAAAAAGTCAGTACTCAAGAAGTCCGTTGAGGCTTTCTCCCAAGGGGGAGATGGAGTGCTTAGGTACCAAGGTCGGTTATGTGTTCCAGATGTTGATGATTTGAGAAAGAAGATTCTAGAAGAAGATCATCGTTCACGGTATTCTATTCATCCAGAAGCCACCAAGATGTACCGTGATCTACGGGAAGTATACTGATGGAATTGTATGAAGAGGGATATTGCGGGATTTGTAGCCAAACGTCCAAATTGTCAACAAGTTAAAGTTGAGCATCAAAGGCAGGGAGGCGTATTGCAATATATACCAATTCCCCTTGGAAGTGGGAAGAGATCAACATGGATTATTTTTTTGGGATTGCCTCGTACTCGAAGGCAACATGATTCTATTTGGGTCATTGTTGATAGGATGACAAAATCAGCCCACTTCATTCCCGTTAAGGTTTCCTTCTCGGTGTAAGACTATGCCAAAGTGTATATAAGGGAAATAGTGAAGTTTCATGGGGTTCCTTTATCGATTATTTCAGATTGGGGTCCTCAATTTACTTCTCACTTTTGGAAGTCGTTCCAAAAAGGGCTCGGTACTAAAGTTGAGCTTGGCACGGCTTTTCATCCCCAAACCGATGGGCAAGCGGAACGTACCATCCAAACCCTAGAAGATATAGAACCCAACTAGGTTGGGATCGAATCTCATATGAAATAAGGTGAGAACTAAGTTGTTTGTAGTAATTTAATTATTAGGTACTTATTTGCGAAACTAAATATGAAATAGAGGGAGTTCTTCGAATTGTTTGATTGAAAGTCAATTTGTAACTCGAAGCGCTCAACAATAACACCTGATTTAAGATGATTATAGATCATTTTGTAGGATTGTGTTCACCAAGACTTTTTGAGCATTCATCAGGTAAATCAATGAATTATACTCCATAATGTTTAATTTACCAGTTTATCATCAAGAACTACAATTAATGGTTTCTCAACCGCATCAATTGTATATCACTTTCATTCTATTATTTACAAGTGTTTATCTTGATTTAGTGACAGTAACTGAAGTATTTAATCTTGCTACAGCATGAACTATTAGATAGGTCCTAATCCACTAGTTTTTCATTACATCTTTTCCCAGGTTTTACACTTTTTTTCTCAAACCTAGGGTAGATACTAAGTTTTTCAATCATTAGAAATTGATGTAAATGAAAAATCTAACAAGATATCTAATAACAATGCAGAGTTCATTCCATAAAATCCCTTATTTTAGGTCAAATCATCATGGATCCCACAAACCTTGGTTGTGGGATATAGTCACAGTTGCCTAATGAAATAAAATCAATAATTGCATTCAGTCGAGATATAGAAAATTACAAGAGATGAAAACAACGAATAGTTGGATTTCAAAAAACTGTCAAATTTACCTCAAAACATAGCCAAGAGAAATCGTCTTCTTCTATAAATATTCAATACAAAAATAAAACCCTACAAAGAGTATTTATAGTTCTCAGAAAATTTGAATTTAAAAATACAAAGTGCAATTATTGAGGCGTGTTTGACCATGGTCAAGACAACCCCTCATAAGAGTGACGGCCAACGGACTGGCAATCACAAACTTTTAAAACATGTGCCTAACTCATGTTGGTGCGACACTAGTGGTAACGGCTCATCAAGAGGTTGACGGCTCATCATATATCATCAACAAAGTTTCCTCACACAAATGAGCTTCCTTCATGTTCGATGGATTATCTAACGGCCCGTCAGTGTTGCCATCATGATATTTTTCTGACACTTAGCTCCATTTCACTTTTCTTTTTGTCTTGGCACATTTTCTGACTAACACAGTGGTGAACTATAAAAATGACACTGTTATTACTTAAGATTACATAAATATCCTTAGTAAAAGCATCATATATGTCGCCAAATGCTGGCATATCAACACCCCCCAACGTAGAATATTTGTTTGTACTCAAGCAACACACAAACACAAGGACTATCAACATTCATCACAAAGTACTCATACATGAATATACATATGTGTAACATAAAGCCTTAGGAAGAACTAGAATAAGAAAGAGTTATTTTTGGAAAGAGTAAATTTGGAAATTTTGGCAAATTATGCTAAGTATGAGTTTTAGGTCAAATTCAAATGACCATAACTTTTGGTACATGATGAGTTAGGTGGCCCATAAAATATCAAAAATAAAGGTCTTGAAATCCTCTTTCCAATACCACCGAGTTTGCTAAATTTCTAGCTTATATGAGGGACATATGCCCATATGATGTAAAATTGTCCAGTTAAGGAAAGTTACCCAAAAATATGAGAGGTATTTTGGTCTTTTCCTTACCCAATCAGCATAAAACGAAATTTTGTAATATTTAGGGGTCTAAAATTATTTGGTTCAGTTTTACAAATCCTAATTTACACTAGGGTTTAGAGAGAAGTTAAAGAAGAGGTGAAAAGGAGAAAAGTCAAGACGTTCTTGCCGATTTCTTGCAAATTCGAAGGTTGTTTTCCAAAGGATTCTATCCTAAGAGGTATGTGAGTTCTCATAGTATTGGATCCATTCACCAAAATGCCAATCATATTAATTTCAGTACAATTTGGTTCATGAAATCGAAGAAATTGAGTTCTTGATAAGTGTTGTTGAAATTCCTATCGAAATCATGATTGTTGAGGTGTTGATGATTTCTTGAGAGAAGTTTTAGTGTTTTGAGTGTAGTTTTTAGTGGATTATCATATACTAATGTTGGGTATTCTAATCTAACTGATTGGAGAAGAAACCATTCGATTCTAGGTGAATTGGGGTTACAAAACGAGGAAGAAAATTCATGGGGAAATTCGAGGCTGGGACTGGCTCACCACAACAGTAGAGCGCAAGCAATAGGTGTCTGTAGTTTGGCTCCTTGGGCTCCGCTCAACTCATTGTGCCCCAACCTCCCTTCTATAGTTCAGGGTCTGGCGCCTGACGCCACTGAGTACGCCAGGGTCGCCAGGTCCCCTACTCTTTCGTCCATCTTTTCGTATGATTTCCCTCACCTCGTACATATGTTTTCTAATTGATTTATACATTCTAAGGTACATCTAAACATCTAAAGATCATCCATAATATGAGATCATAATCCTTGAATCCATAATTCAAATTCAAGGTAGAGCTAAGATTCAAGTTTTAAGAGTTCTTTAGAGTTATTTTGAGAAGTCTTTTACAATAATTTTAAACTTGTTTTAAGACTTGAGCACTTGAGTTTGAGAACGAGTAGAGTTGAGTTAATTTTCTTTAAAATGATATATGGGAGCTAAGTATTCCCAAGAGTAAATGTTTTCACATTTAAGATGATAGGAAACACCGATTTCCAAAAGAATATTTGAGTAGTTTTGAGTACCATCTCTTTTAAGAGATAGAGTTTTGAGTAATAATCTCAACCCACAGAAAGAATTATGTTTTTAAACATATGAGCTAGTTACACTTTGGGAGTAGTATTGAGCACCGATATGGGGATAAGTTCAAATAACTCAAAGTCACATAAACCAATTAGCCAATGTGGGTAGAAAGGGTCATACTTTTTAGATGATTTTTTAATGCTTTTTAGCATAGACTAGTGGATCCACTTAATAATAGGTTATATACCCGAACAAAGTAAAGGACATTTCTGGCAGCGTGGGCTAGACGATGTATTATCACTTAGCTCATAGTGATGGTTGTCGATTAGAGAATCTCCCATGGATTTTTTTTTTGTATTTTCATATACGAACAAAGTTTATTTTGTATTATTGCATACAAATTGGGTATATTGTATTTTTAAATACACAAAGTTGTTATCAACTATTTTAAAAGTTTTTCTTTATAATGCATACTTTACTACTGCTTTATGTTGAAATGACTTTAGTATCCTTGAGTTAAGTTGAGACGAGGTAAGTGTTTCTTTCAGTTCTAGTTTGAGCTTATGTCTGGTGTTTAGATTTCCCCTCACATGCTCGTACATTCCATGTACTGACGCCATTTGGCCTGCATATTTTATGATGCAGATACAGGTGACCAGGATTAGCATCTAACGCTTCGTTGATCTAGTTCAGTTCCAGAGTTTTTTGATGAGTCTCCTTGCTTCCAGAGGATCCCTTTATTATGTTTTATCATTCCAATTTTGTTAGGATGATGGAGGTATTAACCTGACATCCCTCGTAGTATTAGAGGCTTTATAGATAGATAGATGTTAGTTCATGAGTTTTGTTTATTTCAGTTGTTAAGTTCTAGACTTGAGTTGCCCTTGGCACCAATTTGAATGTTTATTTCTAAATAATAGAGTTTGCTTTTGACACTTCGATTAAGTTGTTCTTTTGAGTTCTTACTAATTATAAAGAAGTCTTCCGCTAAGAGTTAAGCAAGGACAAGGGTTCGCTTCAGACCAGCAATGGTTCGCGAGTGTCAGTCACGCCCAGGGTGTAGGATTAGGATGTGACAAACTTGGTATCAGAGCACAAAGTTCAAGAATCCTAAGTGTCTATGAACCCGTGTCTGTAGAGTCCTAGTTGTCATTGTGAAGCGCGCCACATCTATAATTAGGATGATGCGACCTTTAGGAACTATCTCACTTCTTTCATACTATTTTCATGTGATAGAGTTCATCTCTATAAAAGTTTCTTTCAAATTCATGCTCGCGCGTATACTTCAGATAAAGCCTCCACAATGAGTTGTCTAAGGTCGCCCCGCTAGGAGGAATGTTAAACCATAGGATCAAGGGGTACCCAATGCACCTGAAGTGCAAACCCAAGGAGAAATCACTAATTTTGAGTTTTGGGAAGCTATTCAGATGTTGAGTAAAGTTGTTACCAACCAAGATGGGCAACAGAGAGAGGTTCGATAGGATGTGGCTGATACATCCCAAATTCAGGAATTCTCAAGGATGAATCCTCTAGAATTCACTGGTTCAAGTGTCGCTGAGGATTTAGAAAACTTTGTGGAAGAGCTTCAGAAGGTTTTTGAGATTATGCACGTTGTTGATGCTGGGCATGTGGAACTAGATGCATACCTATAGAAGGGTGTCACTAGAATCTTGTTTGACCAATGGAAGAAGAATAAAGTTGAAGGGGCACCAATTGTGAGTTGGGCATTGTTTGAGGAGGCCTTCTTGGGGAGTTTCTTTCCCCGTGAATTGGGAGAGGCAAAGGTATGCGAATTCTTCATTCTTAAGTAGGAATCTATGAATGTGAATAAGTATAGCCTCAAGTTCACCCAAGTGTCCTGTTATGCTCCGAAGAGGGTGGTTGATATGAGGAGTAGGATGAGTCTGTTTGTTGTTGGGTTGTCTGGTTTGTCAAGTAAGGAAGGCAAGACAGCTATGCTTATAAGAGATATGGACATAGCAAGGTTGATGCTCCATGTGCAGTAGGTTGAGGAAGATAAGCTGAGGGATAGGGAAGAGTTCCAAAACAAGAAAGCTAAGACTGTAGGAAATGAGTCCGGACAACAGAAGAGTAAGGCAAACCGGTCTTCTTTCCAACAAAAGAAAAAGGGACCTGCTCCATCATATACTATTACACCTGCACCAAGGAACATATGTGAGTTCACGAATTGAAATTCACACAATTTTAGTGCTAGACCTGCGCAGTCTCAAGGTTGTGTTGCACAAGGAGGAAATGGTACTTATGCATGTGCTAAGTGTGGTAGGAACCACTCAGGCTGGTGTCGTGGTGGCTCTACTGGTTGCTTCAAGTGTGTTCATAATGGTCCCTAAGAACAGGCAAAGTAATAGCAATGGGGGGCACAGAGCCCAATCTTCTTCAGCAGCTCCACAAGACAGAGCTGCACCTAGAGGAGCTACTTTAGGGTCAAACGGATGAGCAAACCATCTGCGTGCTATCACCAGTCGCCAAGAGCAAGAGAATTTTCCAGATATTGTCAATGGTATGATCAAAGCCTTTTATTTTGATGTTTATGCTTTGCTAGACCCAAGAGTCGGTCTATCTTTTGTGACTCCATATGAGGTGATGAATTTTGATATTCTTCCTGAGAAACTTCTTGAGACCATTAGTGTTTCCACACCTGTTCGTGAGTCTATTCTAGTTGGGAAATTGTATCATGATTGTGTCATTTCCGTCAATCACAAGGACACCATGACTGACTTAGTCGAGTTAGACATGGTAGATTTTGATGTTATTCTATATATAGACTGGCTTAATACTTGTTATGCCTCATTCTATTGTAGAGCTCAAGTAGTTAAGTTCCAGTTTCATAGTGAGCCAATTATAGAGTGGAGGAGTAGTTTAGCAGTGCCTTAGGGTAATTTTACTTCTTACCTCAAGGCCAGAAAGTTAGTTTCCAAGGAGTGTGTCTATCACTTAGTCCGAGTTAATGAGTTTCCAAGGAGTGTGTCTATCACTTAGTCCGAGTTAATGACTCTAGTGTTGAGACGCCACCTATTCAGTCAGTTCCAGTCATGAGTGAGCTTCCAAAAATCATTCCAGATGATCTTCCCGGAGTCCCTCCTGAGAGAGAAATAGACTTTGGTGTAGATATTATTTTGGATTTTCACGACCCAGGGGTACGCCCTAGATGTAATATGACGTAATAGACCGTGAAGGGCGTAACACAAGCCACTTAGCATATCATAACATAAAGTAAATAGAAATGATACGGAAATTTTAAAACCTTTTCTAAACAATCGAAGTCTTTATAAAAGCAAGCAAAAGTCTTTAACATTTTGTCTCAAACCATCTAAAACCACATGAATAAATCTTTGGGACGCAACCCATAGAATAGTCTAAAACATAAAGAAAAGACATAAAGGAAATGTGATCACATCCTCGAAGCTATATGGAATCACCAAGTCATCAACTCCTTGGCTAAACTAGAAACCTATCAAAGGGAATGGAAGTCAAAGTCGTCGGACCTTACATTTGATAAGAATGTAAGCAAGAGTATGCATTAGTACAAAGTGTACTAAATATGTCAGCTAGCATGACATCATCAGAGCATAAAAAAAGTGTTAGCCAACATAAGACATAAACCATAAGCATAAGATATAATATCATAGTCATAAGAATAATCTCCAACATATAAAGTAGATGGGCATAAGTCAACATAAGTCATAATCAAATAGCATAGGAGATACCACGTATTCATAATCATAGTCCATACTCAAATCCTCATAACATAAGAGAAACATCATAAGTAACCTTCAAGTCATACTTGTGCAATGCATATATGAGACCTCATAATCCCACCTATGCTAAGTACAATTTTTAGGCCATCATAGGTCTTTATCATATTTTGATCTCATCTTAACTTACTTCTCATAGACAAGGGGATCTCTCACCTTTTTTCAAACATATCATGGAAGGAAAATATAGAAACAATCCATCAAAACATACCTTATATAAGAGAAACACTTTTTAGGTAATCTTAAGTCATACTTTTGCAATGCATGGATAAGACCCCATAATCCCATCCATACTAAGTACTCCTTTAGGTCATCATACTCATACTTCTTGGTTGCAGACTATTCCATCTTTTTAAACATTAGAACACTATGAGGTACTTGCTTAAGTACATCTTAGTTAATTAGTAGGTTGAACCCTATGAAACACTTCATTAAGCATATCTTAGTTAATTAATTTCTTGAACCCTATGATATACTTTATTAAGCATGTCTAGGTTCATTATTAATTTGAACCCTATGAGATACTTTTTTAAGCATGTCTAAGTTCATTATTATCTTTGAACCCTATGAGATACATATTTAAGCATGTCTAAGATCAATATTATCTTGAACCCTATGACATACTTCTTTAAGAATGTATAAGTTCATTATTGCTTTTGAACACTTCGAGATACATTTTCAAGTATGTCTTAATTCATTGGATATGAAGATTGCTACTAGAAACCTGAATTCCACTAGGTGAAGGCTTCCATCTCATGGGACCTAATTTTGGAAAACCCAGACTCTACTATGTGAGAGTTCCCCCTTATCTTGGATAGTCCGAACTACTTTAGGTGTGGTTCACCTTTAAACTTGGAGCCCGAACTCGACTATGTGTGAACTTCCATCTCATTGTCAATATCCACTTTGGGCCAAGAATACACCTCTTAGACTAGCTATTAAGCCTTGCTTAACATTCATGTCTCATGGAAGGATGTCCATAACAATCAATCTATGTTCAAGTGATTCTATCACTTCATGCATTCAAACATTCATAAGATATACTAGGCAGGTAAAGAACTTCTGCCAAAATTCTATCCATTAATCTTCTACTCTAATATAGAATCTATTCTCAAAGCCTTAACATACATAATTCATCATATTAGCTTTACACTCAATTCCCTAGTGATCAACATTCATGAATACAAGCCTTACTCTCAAAGCTTTACTTCTTACAATCATCATACATATCTAGATCAGAAGACATTATATTCACAAGCTTCACTCTTAAGCAATTCTAGTCATTTATCATCATCAAGGCTCAATCTCAATCATTACTAGTCACGATCATCATATATACTTTAATCCAATTCAATTCGTGTTTACATGATTCTATTCTTGAACAATTACTATACATGTTATCAATTCTAGAAGATAACTTATGAATCCTCAATTTCCCTTCAGAAGGCATAAACCCACATTACTTCAATTTCATCAATTAGACTATGGTTAACTATAGAAAACACGTTTATCATCATAATATCACGATTCACTACTAATTCAACCATAAGCAATCAATATCCACTCAATTGGATTCATCTTCACAATTGGGGGATTTCTAGGGAACTCCATAGATGGAAGTATCCATGGATGAATAAGCTAACATAACTTGATTATAAATCCCTACAAAGCTTACAACAATGGAGTCTTGACTTGACCTAGCTTGATCCTCTTATACTTCTTCTTCACTTTCTAGAGAGAGAATATTTGAGAAGGA
>JAJOOS010027552.1:0-19643 GCA_029582725.1 Solanum chiquidenum
TTTGGTCATATCCTACGTCGACCTCTAGATGCACCGATTTGTAAGTGTGGAACTAGTGTGAATGATGATTTATAAAAAGGTAGACCTAAAATCATGTGAAAGAAAACTATCTTGAAAAACTTGTAATTTCTTGGAGTTCGCATGGATCTAGCAAAGAATAGGGCAGAATGGAAGGAAAAGATCCAATGATTGGAAAACGTGGAGACATTTCTCTTGTGTCTTCTTGGCACTCCTCTTGGACGTGCAGTAATACAAGATTAGATAAGCCTAAAAATGACTACATTCGGTAGAAGTTGCAAGTGTTGGTAGTGATGATAAAATGAGAAAAGGTTATTTGAGATGGTTTGGTCATATCCTACGTCGACCTCTAGATGCACCGATTTGTAAGTGTGGAACTAGTGTGAATGATGATTTATAAAAAGGTAGACCTAAAATCATGTGAAAGAAAACTATCTTGAAAAACTTGTAATTTCTTGGAGTTCGCATGGATCTAGCAAAGAATAGGGCAGAATGGAAGGAAAAGATCCAATGATTGGAAAACGTGGAGACATTTCTCTTGTGTCTTCTTGGCACTCCTCTTGGACGTGCAGTAATACAAGATTAGATAAGCCTAAAAATGACTACATTCGGTAGAAGTTGCAAGTGTTGGTAGTGATGATAAAATGAGAAAAGGTTATTTGAGATGGTTTGGTCATATCCTACGTCGACCTCTAGATGCACCGATTTGTAAGTGTGGAACTAGTGTGAATGATGATTTATAAAAAGGTAGACCTAAAATCATGTGGAAGAACACTATCTTGAAAGACTTATAATCTCTTGGAGTTCGTATGGATCTAGCAAAAAATAGGGCAGAATGGAAGGAAAAGATCCAACGATTGGAAAACGTGGAGACATTTCTCTTGTGTCTTCTTGGCACTCCTCTTAGCCCATTTCTGCATTTTGAAATGTGGTGACATTTTGCTCCCGATTTTTGTCCCAACCTTCTTTTCTCTTCCCTCTTTAAGTCCGAGCTTTATTCCTTGATCTTTCTTCTACCCAGGTAAGGTGTAGTATGAAGTGGACTTCTCCAAGTGGTCCTTTGATGCCCCCCACTTCGACATAAGTAGTTCCAATGCTTTTAGCTCCTTAGCTTTGCTACGAGTGAAGGGTCTTGAAACTTGAGCACCACCACCACGTGTCCAGTGAGGATCATATGACCGACCTAACTTGTTTGGGTTTGAGGCATAGACGCATAGTTGTTGTTGATTTGATAATTGAGAATTTGACATTTACGACTTCAAAAGTCAGTGGATAATAATGTTACCTTCTCAAAAAAAATATAAATTCAGCGGATAATGGGCTATCCCTACCCTTTCTGAAATAAAACCTGGTTCCACTACATAATTTAAACCATTGATGTGCACCTACCACACATCTCGTGATGTACTACCTTTGCTAGGATGTGAAAGCTTCTACTTATGTAAAAGCAAAAACACTTATTCACTCTTTCATGTACTAGGGGATTTCACTTTTTCACCTGGGGAAAATCTTTCTTTGTTGTTGTTCTGTATGCTTACTTGAGTAGAGACTTGAAGGGCTTGAGGATCCTACCACATCTTTTTGCCTTATCACCATATTCTTGACTGATTCTTTGACTTCCTGGAAGCTTCAAACTTGGTGTAGAGTACCAATTCAGAGTGCATGAAGTTTCTACCTGTAAGTGACAGAAGAACCTGGGTACTTTTTTGATAAGAGTCCATATGTGCTTGGAGGTGACTTTGGAAAGAACTATCTCCAAGAACAAATGATCTATTGCCTATAGCCTTCAGATTTGTTGATTTCGACTAGTCTACCTCTGCCTTTTGTGCTTCAGTTGTTCACATGACCACTTGTGGTGAATTCTTAAAGCTATTTCCACTTTTCTTTTGATTTTAGAAAGTTTTCTGCTGAAACACTGGTCATAATGACCATCAAATCGTGGAACATAATGCTGGATGAAGCTTGCAGACGCGATGAGAGAGAGCATAAGCTTATCAAAACATCGCTGCTGCAATAAACATGTTAAAGTGTTCTTCAAAGTAATTTGTAATGGTTCTGTTATGGGTTTGGATTCCCAATTTTTTTGGTAAGTGTTGAATGGTCAGATTTTTTCACATGTTATCATTGTCAACAGCATACATTAGCTCTCATCTGTTTTATATCTTTGTGCTCTCTCTTCAATTTAGTCTGTTAGTTGCTCCGAGTTCCACTTCTCAGCTTAGCCCATCGATACACCAACTGTACGGCAAGCTATGCTGCTCGGACTCTTCAAAAATGTCGACAGGTGCATGTAAGATACTCCAAAAATTGTGCATTTTGAGAGAATCCGACACAGGTGCGGCAACATTTTTGGAGAGTCCGAGCAACATAGACGGCAAGCATACTCCTTAGGCTCTTGAGCCACTTTTCTCCTTGCATTAGGTCCACTATTCAGCCTTCACTTTCTGCTGAATATACTCTTCAGGCCGTTCCGTTGAGTCACTTTGTTCTTCTAAAAGATTACAACAACAACAAGATACCCTTTGAAATCCCACAAAGTGAGGTCTGGGGAGTGTAGAGTGTACGCCCTTACCCCCCTTGTGGAGGTAGAGAGGCTGTTTCCAGAAGACCCTTGCCTCAAATGAAAAAAGGAAAAAAGAAAATAAAGGAATTTCAATTCATGTGTAAACCCTAGACCTGGTTATGTCCCACATTAGTTGTTAAAAGTATTTTTGGTATGGTCCTCAGCTATTCCACTCATTGCCAGAGTTTAGATTGGAGGAGAGGATTCTTGTTTATATACCAAATGTTATAACTTAAGACGAAGGATCAAAGAATTGAATATCACAAGAGATAGAGAATAGATGAACTCCGAATGTAAATATTCATCAAAATCTAGACTTAACATTGGCTGAACATATTACTAGAAAACAATAAATGGGCTCATGATCAGTTATCTACCTGCTACTTATTGAAATAAATTGATATTTCTCTCCTGTATACTATGATTCAGTTCTTTAAAGATCTAACAGGAAAATTATAATACTTTATTAGAAGTTAATTTTTTACATTTCTCACTTACTTCCAACCTTCTTTATGTTACCAATTTAAAAATAATTACGTCCAACCTTCTCTATGGTGAGAGGAGAAAAAGAAATGGAATGGAAGTGCTATGCCTTTTGTTTTGTCCTAGAATTTTTCTCAAGGTATTTATGATTTGCTTGACTTATGATAACTAGTGGCAAACTCCCACTATTTCTTGATATTTGGTGGTCTTTTATTGGGTTTCACTTAATGTTACTCATTATATTCAGCATAGAAGTACAACTGGAAATGGCTTATATACTAATACAGGACTATTTAGTGATATATATGATTGATGTATTCACTAGTAGCAATTTTTATCTAGGTTGCTGGATTGTCTTGCTTGGGAGATTAGCATTTGGGGTGTTAAAGTAAACATATTATCGAGTGAATTGGAACTTGCAGGGTTTAATATATAATTATACTTGTAAATTTGGGTCATCGGCTTCATGGATGTGCTTTGTTGGAGGAGAAATTTTCATGGAATTTTGTTAAATATTTTGTGTATGATAATTTGAGTTAGCCTTCCCTTTGGCAATCCTCTATTTTTTTACCTGCTGCATAAAACTTGACTTGTATACATGTTCCGTTAGTCTAGATGTCATGTGTGGGGTTTCACTAAACCATTGCAAGTTCTGTAATGCAGCCATTGAAGGTGAACTGGAAAAAGCTATCTTCAAAGCTGGTGGTATTCGAGACAGTAATTTTGGAAATTTATATAAAATTGGCTGGGCGAGAAGTAGTCGAACCGATAAAGGAGTAAGCTAGAGATTTAGAATAACTTGCGCATCACATTTATTTTTGTTTCCCCCCTAAAAGTATGTCTTCTCTTGCCATCATGCTGATTTTATTTCACAAATACATATTAGGTTCATTCCTTGGCGACAATGATATCTCTTAAAATGGTGATTCCTGCAGATGCATGGGAGGATGATCCAAATGGGATCACTCTTGCTAATTGCGTGAACTCAAGTCTTCCAGAGAATATCAGAGTTTTCAGTATTCTACCCTCAAAAAAGTTAGTTTCTGTCTCTTATTTCTGAATTAGCCTGTGACTTTCACTTTAGTTCTTGTCCAATTGATAACCACAGATAGAAGCACATTTACCTAGAGACTTTTGTTCATTCTGTTCTTAGTTGAGAATTGAATTTTCATTATCATTAATTGTGAAGGAAAAACTTGTAACTTTGCTTGTAAGAAACTTGTAAATGCGCAGATTTTAAGGTTAGAAGTGAAAACAAAAACATATTTCCTTCCTTCCTGCGGGTTATAACAAGTACATTTGTTGGGCTAACTTGAAACAAGCATAACTCATAAAGTAAGAAAATACTCCCAAATGTACTTCATTAATTGGAAGGCTACGACATTGCATCAAAAGCATTCTAGCGCAGACTGTTATGTGCGTTATTATGTTTTCTTATCCTTTCTGCTGATCAGTTGTTCAGTGCCTTATGTTTTGGGTAGTGCATTAGTTACTTGTGATAAATGGGTAAACCTCATGACTCAAAATCCCTAAGCCGTGATGGCAGTACACCCCAACCCGGTAGGCAAACCATTTCCAGTTTTATTCAATTTCCTTTTAATTTAAGCAGAAAAAAAATAAACATGTGAATCACAGTAAGTCAAAACTGAGTTTCGATAATCATAGATGCGGAAAATGATGGAATCACACTCGAAATCTGGTGATATGAATATAGGTGTCTCTAAGAGTAATCAACATTAATTTGAAAGTAGTGATGCATGGTTAGAAATGAAACAAGACAATAATGAAATAAACAGAAAGAGAATCTGGTGTTGCAGATTTGCCCATCAGCTCACCCAAAATCTCCAACTCACGAACGCTCAAAAATGACCGTGGGCTCCACTGGTACGGGCTACAACATTCTTCTTTTTACTCCTCCAAGTCACGAGATTTCCCTAGATAAATGTACAATATCTAGACGTTGACCTCATGTCAGTAGTAGAACGCCCAATCTGCATCGGTAAAGCTTTCAGTACCCCTATGTTGATGCTTTTTAAAAACAATCCTTTCTCGGGTGAACTTTTATATATCTTAGAATCATGTAAGACCGCTTCTTGGTGCTCTTCCTTTAGAGAGTGCAATAATTGACTGACTAAGCTTACAACAAATCTATATCAGGCAGAGTGTGACAAGTAGATCAATTTCCCCACTAGTCTCTGATATTGACTTTGGTCAACTCAGTTTCCTTCTTTGTTTTCGAATTTTATATTCGTATCAATAGGTGTTTCAGCTTGACGACAACCACTAATCCCTGTCTCTTAGATCCAGCACATACTTCTTGTGACACAATAATGCCTTCACTTGATAGCTCACTACTTTCATGCTAAGAAAAATATTTCAAATGACCAAAATATTTGATCTCGAATTCTGAGGCCAATTGTTTTATTAAGTTCTTCATTTCTGACAAATCATCTTTTGTAAGTATAATATCATTGACATACTCTATCAGGATAGTTGTCTTTCCCTCGAGAGAATGTTGAATGAACATGGTATGATCTGCTTGCCCTGGAGTGTGTGCTTGTTTTCTTACAAATTGAGTGAACCTCTCAAACCATGCTCTTGGAGATTGTTTAAGCTCATAGAGAGATTTCTTTAGTTTGCACACTCTAGTTTTATACCTTTCTTCAAAACCCAGAGGAGGATCCATGTAGACTTCTTCTTCAAATTTTTCGTTCAAAATTGCATTCTTTACGTCTAGTTGTTGAAGGGGCCAATCAAGGTTGACAACAAAGGTCATAAAAACGCTATTTGAGTTCAACTTGGCAACTGGAGCAAATGTCTTGAGATAGTCAATCTCGTAGGATTGAGAGAACCCATTTGCTACCAAAAGCGCCTTATACCTCTGTAGGGTCTCATTTGATTTAAATTTGATGGTGAGCACCCACTTGCAGCCCGCTGTTTCTTTTTACGTGGTAGTTCTACCATTTCCCATGTTTCATTTCTCTTGAGAGCATTCATCTCTTCTAGAATTGCCTTTTTCCACTCTAGAATGTTCAAAGCATCCTGCATGTTTCTCGATGTCTCCATTCCAGATAATTGAGAAAGAAAAGGTATATAGAAAAGGGGACAAGTTCTATATGACATAAAATTTGACATGGCATGGTTTATGACTTTTCTTACCCCCTTTACGGTTAGAAATTGGAAGATCAAGGTCTAGAGTAAGAAGGGGTAAATAAAAAGTAGGTTCTATAGAGTAACCTTGTATATAGTGCGATCTTGCGGGGTGGACATTTGAATCTGATGAGAGTCATCTCTTTTCTTGGTTCTGGTTTCTCGTCATGTAAACCTGTAATTTCTTTGTTTATTCCTTGTCCTTGTCATTAATTGTATCATGAAAAGGCTCTAATGTTTGAGTTTCCATAGTTTTATTATTTAAGTTGGGATCTCTTACCTTATCTAGGTTGTTATTACCAAAAGTACTATTCTCGTGTCTATCATAAAACTAGGATAATTGTTTCCCACGTGTGAGGTCAAGAGAATCCTTATCATCCCTTGAATCTTCACTATGTTTCTCCCCGTGAAGATGAGTGAGTTCCCAAAAACAACGGAGATTCAAGAGTGACATTTATTGTGACAATAACCTTCCTAGTATTTGGGTTATAACACTTGTATGCCTTTGACAGAGAGCATAGCCAACAAAAACACATTTTTTAGTACTTGGATCAAGTTTACTCCTATTATGGTCATGAACATGAACAAATACAGTACTCCCAAAGACTCTCAAAGATAGATCGACAGTCAACGTAGACGTAGGAAAGTATGTCTTGAACATACTCAAAGAGGTTTTAAAACCTAGAACATAAGAAGACATCCTATTAATAAGATAGATGGATGTTTTTTTTTGAGAAGGTAACTACTTGTATTCTATTTCCAAAAAATCTAAAATCTGTACCACAACAAGTTACAGGTTTCCTAATTACAATTGAGGTGGAGTATCCAGAAGATCTTCAACCCTTTTAACAAAAAAATACAAAGATCTTAAGACATCTATAATTGATTCTAACCCTTCGGGGTGGCCCAGTGGTTTGAGCTTGAGACTTCCATATTGGAGGTTTCAAGTTCGAAACCCCTTGCCAGCGATAGCAAGGGGTTCGCCTTCTGGGTAGAGCTCGTCGCACCAGGCTTGCCTAGTGCGGGTTATCTCTCCTATGTGGTTTGCGAGCTATTGCATAGGAGTGGGGTTTTTACCCTGTGCGCACCCAAAGGGTAGCGGCTGCGGGTTTCCCTTGTCATCAAAATAAATAAATAATTGATTCTAGATCTTCCATATGCTCCTGTTTAAACCAAAAATGAAACAAAACTAAACACTTCATCTTCATCTTCTGGATGCTATTGCTCTTGTTCTGGTGGCACCTGAGGTTTCTTTCTGTCCAAGCATCCCATCAGATGCAAGCTGGTATAATTTTCCATCTGTTCTTATGATCCGAAATGTTAGCCTAACTGCTCCTGATCTTCTAATCTATTTTCCTTGGCATCACCCAGCTCAGACCCTTCATACTTAGGAAAATTTCCCATAGTTGAAAGGTAATCCTGCCGTGTATAAATTGATGGGTTACTGTCTCGGCCTTTTCTTCACAAAAAAAATACCCAGGGTTTAGATGGATCTTGCGTTAACACAACTTGTTTAGCCAAAAGCCAAGTGAAACAAGAAACTTTATAAGGAATTTTAACTTTCCATATAAGCTTCCAATGCCGGTCATCAATCTGATTATCATAAGGGTAACTTTTTGTAGGCCTCTTTCACACTGAATCTACCTTGATTGTGGCCCTGCCACTCCAATCTATCTTGGTTAGTTGAAATTCCTTTGAATTGCTCCAATTTGCTGTAGAACTCAACTAACCTCAAAATCTCCCAGTCATGAAAAGGTCTTCTAAAGCTCAAATTCCATCCCTAATTTGACCAAACTTCAGCCACAGTGGCCTTTTGCTGTTGGTTTAGGATGTAAATGTCATTGAAGGTATCCCTTGGGGGAGCTTGTTTTAACCAGTTGTCTTCCCAGAAAGAACCTTCCTGCCATTGATGCCAAAGATTGGCCATAGATTCTTGATGGACTGCCAAAGATTGATTCTAGTGCTAACTTACTAGATGCAAATTTCCAGAGCCACTTCATCATAAGGCATTGATTCTGAGTTTCTAAGTTCCTCAACCCCATACCCCCTTTTTGTTTACTCCCTATCAGTGCATCCTACTTTACCAAGTGGAATTTCTTAGTTTCACTGTTTCCTTCCGAGAGAAAATTTCTTCTTAGAGCATCCAATCTCTCAATGACCCCATCAGAGATAGGGAAAAGGGATATCATATAAGTAGGCATTGAGTCCAAAACACTATTGATTAGTGTTAGTCTTCCTCCTAAGGAGAGGTATTGACTTTTCCAGTTCACCAACCTTTTCTCACACTTCTCTACCACCCCATTCCATATATCTATAGACCTATTCTGATCTCCCAATGGCATGACCAGATAGACAGTTGGTAACTCCCCATTACTTCCACCAAGAATCCAAGCCAATGAAGTTAAATTAGGAACCTCATTTACTGGATATAAGAAGCTCTTATTCCAGCTGACGTGTAACCCTGAGATTGCTTCAAAAGAACAAAAATGACCCTGAGAATAATGAGTTGGTTCCTACTCGGCCTCACAAAAGATCAATGTATCATCAGCATATTGCAAATGAGTAATCTCCAAGTTAGAGCCTTCCCTATGTGAAGCTTTGAATCCCTTCAACCAACTATTTTCTTGGGCAATATTCAACATATCATTTAGGCTCTCCATGGCAATGATGAAAAGGAAAGGAGATAGTGGGTCTCATTGCCTTAGACCTTTCGGTTAGGAGAAGAATCCTGTAGGGGTGCCATTGATAAGGATAGAGAATTTAGCTGTGCTTATGCAGAACTTCATCCATCTGCCTCCAAATCCCTTTTGGAAAGGGTCTCAAGCAAAAAATTCCAATCAAGGTGGTCAAGGCATGCTCTTTTAACCACCAACAAAGCAAAATATTTTACCTTGGGTTGGGGATGGACTCTTCCATAAGTTCCTCCATATTTTTGGTTGCCCTCTATTGTCACGATCCAAGGTACACCCTAGACCTGACATGACGCATAAGACCCCGAGAGGCCCTACACAAACCACTTAGCATACATCATACAAGATAATAGAAGAAAAATAGTTTAAAAGTAGCATTTCATATAAAAGAGTTTGACACAAATAGCGGAAGTCTAAACATAAGTCCCAAGCCATCTATTACATCAAAGGAGTGAGTGGGACGTAACCCATACATCACATACAACAATCTAAAAGGAAAAGACATGAAAAGCAATAAAGGAGTCTCGGTCCTTGGAGCATGAAGGCTCACCAATCTTCAAAGCTCATTATGGGATCACTAGCCCCGAGTATGCGGAATGGAAGTGTCCGACCCTACATTAGAGAAACAATGTAGGCATAAGTATGCATTAGTACATGGAATGTACTAAATATGATAGCAATGCACAAGTGTATGAAGTCATGCGAAAAAGGGACTTTATATGACATGCAATGACCAAGCTAAATCATAAGTTAAAAAGAGTTAGAAAACATAAATCATAATCACGGTCAATGCATGCTAAACATCTTTAAAACACTTGTGAGATACTTCTAGAAGTAACCTTAGTTCATTATTGTGGGAGATTTACCTTTAACCGACATATAGACCATGTGAGCTATAACATGGAATCCGGTGTCTATCCCACACCGAAAAGAGATGTCCTTACTTGCTAAGGTAAGAACCATAAACTTCGGCGGGATCTTCTCCCTTGGTCCTCTAACTCTGATTCTTGCCCATCTCAGATGATTTTTAATTTATGTCTCCTCTTAAGTTTTGTAGCCACCCTCCACATTCATCACCTATCTTTTCCATCACCTTGTTCCAGAGTTGCAATGGTTGCCCTAAAACCCTAATCCAAAACCAATCAAACCTTTTTTCATCTGGGATGACTCCTATCGTTGGAGACCACCATTCCAGCTTCAAGGTTAGACCTTGTCTCTTCCATTCACCCATGATAACATGTTCAACCATCCTTCTGGTCTGAAATTCGAAGAGGAAGCCATTCATGTTGTACACCTGAATATTATGAGCTCCTTTCCACGTTTGTTGGGCCCATCTACGCACTTCATTTCGAATTGGCGCATCTCCTTCTCCACAAAACTTTCCAACGAGACATCTTCGTAACAGGTTGCTGTCATCTACATCGGAAGACACTGTCAACATTGAATTCTCACGGGTTACATTCATTTCTCTCTTGCCCCATTTACTGTTGTGCAGAGCTCCCTTGTAATCCCCTTCCCAACGATTGTATTGAGATTTAATTCCCTTTTTGTAATAAATTCCCCTTTCTTCTCTACTTTTCTCTCAATGAAGTTCTCCACTTTTGTTACCAGATTCCCCCATCCCTCATTAAATGTATTTTCTGGAATAATAATTATTGATCTACTCTGCCCCTCACTGTAAAATAATAGAAATAAATGAACCGTACTTATTGAACTTCAGGGAGCAATAAATATATGTCGAAATGTCTCTGCATCTTCATGTTTTGAAGTTCCCCCCCTGCTTTCAGAAGCTTCCTTTAATCTTTTGCATAACCAAAGTAAAGCTCCCCTACTCAATATCATACGCCTGATAGACATCCGGGTACTCTCCACCAATTCAAACCATCTCTCTGAAGCAGATATTGATTCTGTAAGATCATAAGATTTTCCTCCCTTTCTGAAATACAACCTGTTCTCCATGTTCTAAATGCTACCTGGAAAAAAAAAGGCAAGAAAGGGAAGAGATTCCGATGGCAGAGAACCACCGGAAAAGGGGCTCTAGAGTCCCAGAAGGGATCTCTAGAAGCCACCTAGGGAAAAGTACCTGGGAGCATTTTGTTTAATTATAAGACTCAACAAGACCGTGTGACATATTTCTCCTTGTTTCTTCTCGCTTAGTCTCAAAGAAAATTTCCTTCAAAGTGCGCTTCTCCAAGAATTTGTGAACGAAGTTCATTGAATTCTTGGTTCAATCCTGCTAAAAGTAGATATTCCTTCATATTCTTCCTTTTTCATTACTTATACGCTATCATTAATACACTCTCATTCATCATTATAGCATTGATATAATTCTTGCCATAAGGGAACCATCTCAGTATAGTAAATAGTAACACTTCTCGCCCCCCCGCCTAGCTTTCCACAGTTTTAAGTTTTAATTAAAAAATCGGAGAGGCATTTACTATATATACATCAGATTAAGTCTCTCTAACAGCCTCCCAAACATCCCTAGCAGTGGGAAGAACAAATATGGTTTACCTATGTCAAATTCCAGGTGTTCATTTTCTGGTCTCATTCAAGCTTTCTATTTCTCCAGTTAGGTGCCCAAGCTTTCCTCAACCAGAAATTACCAAACAGACAAATTATGCTTAGGAGAAGTAAATTGAAAAGATAAATGAGAAGAATCACCGCCTTGATTCATTGTTGTCTCGGTCGAGACTTTGTTATAGAACTCTCGACTTCTATCGGTGCCGCTGGTTGAAGTATCCCAGTAAATGCTGTTTAGTCATAAGCAACAAGAATAAATCATCGATATGTAAATGTTGTGGATGCGTTGGAAGCCCTTAAATTAAGTATTTAATTATATTTTTAGTTTCTTTATTTATTATTTTAGAATAGGATTTATGTTTCATAGTTTCATAAGGATTAGGTTAAGTTATAGTTATTAGTTTGGAATAAGATTTAGGTCTCCTACTTTCATAAGAATTAGACTTCCTATTGATGTAATAAGACTCCTATTTAAAGGGGCTTTTGATGAATGAATCGGTAAGTCATTTTTCAGCAAAAAGCAGGAGATTAGAGTTCTCTCTTCCATTGAACTCTAAGGTTTCAGCCTCCCTTTGAAGAGTTGAAGAGATCGGAGTTCTCTCTTTTAATGAACTCTAAGGTTTCAGCCTCCCTTTAACGAGCTGATTTATATATCGCCATGTGAATCGTTCCTTCCCTAAAGATTCATAACAATTTGGTATCAAAGCCTAACACAATGGGCGATGAGATCAGTTCTTGATTTTAAGGAGAACGTACCATTACAGAAACCCAAATGGACTCTAAAATTGCAGTAATGGAACAACGCTTCATCGAACAAATTGTCCAAGTCATCCAAGAGCAATTGTCTAGATTGGGAATTGACTCCACAAAACCAGCAACCCACAAACCTGAGTCAAATAGTGCACAGACAACTATCAGATCAACAATTCCTGCTACAAAAGGCAATACACCACCTACTTATAACGGCACCAATAACCCATTAATTCGGGCACATCGTTGTGAACAATCTTTTGAAAAAATTCAACATACAACGAAAGCAAAAAATATTGGTGTGGCTGGATTTCACATGTTCAGACTAGCACCATTATTGTATTATCAACTTAAACGAGCGAAAGACTCAATGAGTTGGGAAGAATTTTAGCGACTTGAACCTCATGATAATAGCAACCTGATGGGTGAATTAGTCATGTTTCAGCAAACTGATAGAGTCGAAATTATCAATGTCAACTTCAAGCTATGGCTGGAATTGGATAAGTTGATACTGATCCAGATTTTCTGGATGATTGTCGTGAAATTCGAGCTTGAGGACAAGCTCTTTCAACGTAAGAGGGGGGTAATGTTGTGGATGCGTTGGAAGCCTTTAAATTAAGTATTTAATTATATTTTAAGTTGCTTTATTTATTATTTTAGAATAGGATTTATGTTTCATAGTTTAATAAGGATTAGGTTAAGTTATAGTTATTAGTTTGGAATAGGATTTAAGTCTCCTACTTTCATAAGAATTAGACTTCCTATTGATGTAATAAGACTCATATTTAAAGAGGCTCTTGATGAATAAATCAGTAAGTCATTTTTCAGCAAAAAGTAGGAGATTAGAGTTCTCTCTTCCATTGAACTTTAAGGTTTCAACCTCCCTTTGAAGAGTTGAAGAGATAAGAGTTCTCTCTTTTAATGAACTCTAAGGTTTCAGCCTCCCTTTAACGAGCTGATTTATATATCGCCCGTGAATCGATCCTTCCCTAAAGATTCATAACAGTAACAAATAGAAAGTAACAAATAAATAATCGATATGTAACAAGAAGAATAAATCATTGACCTCGACAAAGTAGTGGTGAGGGTTGGTCTTTGAAATGCTTACGACCACACTTAGACATAAGATAATCTTTAATAGTTAATAGACAAATAGAAAGATATAACTCATCGATATGTAATAAATCATTTAATATGGTGGGATTTAGCACAAATCAACTCAATCAAATGGAGATGTGCATATCAATCCAATGCATATCATGTAAAGTGGCAACTCATGGACAACACCAAATAAATCAATATCCTCAACACCTATGTACACCTGGATGGGCTTGGAGTTGGTCAGCCCAACGATTCATGGGGGAGAACTGAGTTGTCCATATGTCGTACTCCACGTGCAGTGCATACTATATCAACGTGCTATCATTCGCATCACGGACGATCTCAACATGCACCTTTTATGATCAATAACTCATATCTAGCACAGATAGTCTCCACGTGCTTGTCTCATATCAATTTCTCAATCACGATTATAATCACCAGATAAAAGCATGATAGGAAAATTTCCATAGAGTGAGTTTTCAAGTAATCATGTCATCTTATATGCAATTAGCTCAAGATAAAGCCCATCTGGCATCAATATTAATGGATTTGTCATTTAGCATGAATTTCCTCTTACGTATCAACTATTGAAGTAATTAAATTAATTAAGCACTTAACACATGTCACGACACCCGATGTTTCCATAACCTCTCAGCACCTCATAGGGCACTCCCTTACCCTTAATACACCACATTAATTGTTTAATTAAGGAAAACTATCCCCTATAGAAGGTCAAGTCTGAACTTACCTCGAACCAAGTGCCACAATGTCAACGAATGGACTTTCTTTTCTGTAATACTTTTTATAGCTCCCAATCTATTAAAAATTACGGTCTCCTCGATTATCTAGTCATACACTTGCCCACCCCACCTTATTTGCTGGAGGGAGGATACGATTGTCGAAGATGAAGTCCCGTATTGACATGATAAGAATTCGGTCAACTAAAATCTAACGTCGAGCCACTGAGGTCAAAACCATAAAGATCTTCTAGAATTGGATCCCTCATAAGCCTATAGATCTTTCCAATCATTAATCGATCCCCAAGTTGGATTAAAGCGCTAATTAGGATTAAGGAATCATAGGAAAATACTAGAATCAAAGTTAGATACTTCCCTCTTATCAATTTGAGTTGATTGTTTCAAAAATCGCCATAATCCGAGATTTAGAGCTCCCAAAAATGTAATTTGAATAGTAAGTTTGAATTGGGGATTCGTAAGTCTACCCAGATTCCTTTTCTATGAACGTCAGGCCTACCTCTCTCGATTGTGGGTCCTTGATTCCTTGCACTTCGCGGCTGTGAGCTCCCCGTACGCGACCACGGTGACCCCTGGGTCACACTCCCCTTAACGATTGCGTCTACCAGCCCACAAAACCAGGAGTCATGAGCCTAGCCTCCTACACGACCACGGCACAGTCCACGCAACTGTGAAGAACAACAATTGATGGCACCAACAATAAAAAATTTGGTCTCTCCTTTGTTTTGCTGCCCCAAACACATCCGAATCCATTGGGATGGAAACCAAATATGCAAATCACTTCAAAAAACCCTATAAACCCATTGGAATACTCAAATTACCAATCTAGTGTCATCTAGGCATATATTTAACCGTGGTCAGCTGCTATTTTTATAATTCACTAGTTCACTACCTAAGTGTCCGAATTACTCCCGAGTCCCTTGAGACCATCCAACCAAGTCCTAAATCATTTTCTGAACCTACAGGAGCTTTCAAATCTCGATTCTGAGCTCGTTTACTCCAAATGTTGATTTTGGTTAAACCTTTTGTTTTCTCCCAAACTTCTAGTATTTAGTATTCTTTTCTAAAATACATCCATGTCCCTCGGGATCCATGTCATCCGTTCTCGCAAGTCATAATTCACATTTTGTATTCTTTTTGAGTCGTTTCAGTTATTAGTAGGTAGAACAGAGCTTCCTTCATTACATTGTTCCATGATATTGGTCAATTTGTGCCATTTGCCTGTCTATCTGCTGTCTTTGATTTGTCTTAATTCAGTTTGAAAATGATGTAGCAGTTATGGTTTTCTTTTCGTGTCAGTTAGTTATTAGTAGGTGGGGGAGAGGTTCCTTCATTACATTGTTGCATGATATTGGTCGATTTGATCATTTGCTAGTCTGTCTGCTGTATGATATGTCTTTATTCAGTTTGAAAATGATATAGCAGTTATTGTTTTCTGTTCCTTTATAGTTAATTCATTTTAAACGAGCTTCAGGAGGTTTGATGCCAGAAGAGAGTGTAATGCACGCAAGTATTCTTATCTCATTCCTGCTGAAATCATCGGGATAAAGAATGATTCAACTTCTTCTGAAATCGAGTACCATATAGCCAATTTTAATGACATACTGAATTCTTTTGAGGTATTTTCAAGTCTATTAGATTGATCTTCTTTTAA
Organism: Solanum chiquidenum; assembly: GCA_029582725.1. Taxonomy (NCBI): domain Eukaryota; kingdom Viridiplantae; phylum Streptophyta; class Magnoliopsida; order Solanales; family Solanaceae; genus Solanum; species Solanum chiquidenum. The sequence continues at coordinate 15,688 of JAJOOS010027552.1, forward strand.
TGGCTGTGTTTCATGTTCTTTAAAATTTTCTTTTATATTCCTCATTTTATAAGTGATTTGTATCGTGCTCATATGGCATACCTTACAAAACTTCAATTTTTCTCTGGTCTGTATCTTAAAGAGCTCTCCTGTGTGGTTTGCGAGCTATTGCATAGGAGTGGGGTTTTTACCTTGTGTGCACCCAAAGAGTAGCGGCTGCGGGTTTCCTTGTCATAAAAAAAAAGAATTATTCTTCATATTAGTCCTAAGAGGACTGACCTTAGGTTTCACTGGGAGAAATAGTTCACGAAACTTCAGAAAATGTTACATGCCAATTCAGTAGATGAGTGATTTCATTTTATGATATCTAGCGTTTTCCGTTGATAAAAGACAATGATTCTGCTCTCTTCACTTGCTGTTTGTGATTTGGGTTGCAGGGAGAACATCCTTTCCACAATTACACAATACGATCCAAGTACAGGAAACAATCTCCTGACAGAAACTTGTTAAAAAATGACGGTCTCTTAAAAAAAGGGAGGCCCTTTAGTGAGGAAGAAATATCTGGGTCTGAGGAAAGTGATGGAGAACAAAACAGTAAAGAGAAGGGGGTTGTGACGATTGTTGAGGCTGAAAATCAAAATCCAGATGGCAACTGTAATGAGAAAGTTAGTCATTCAAAGGATCTCAATTCTGTTATACCAATTCAAGCAAGATGGCTCCATGAACCCGATGCAAGAGATAAACTTAGCTCTGCTCATTTCCGAAGGATTTTTCACTGTCATTGTGGAAAATTGGAGAAGTTGCTCGGCATGAATTATGTTGAAGTTTCCATCTGTGGAGAGTCATTCATGTTACATCAAGTAATTCTCTTTGATTATCATTTTGCCCTGTTCATTCTTTCTAGAACGGTTTTAAAAGGGAACACTCTTCAACTTGCTAAAAATATTAATAACACCTGGATACTTGTCCATTGAACAAGGGTGCCACTTGGTAAGCAAGGATCTGTCTGTCCACAGGAAGAAATGTATTGTAGTTGCATTACCAAGATTCTCATTTGCTTTGATGTACACATTTCAATTGGGGTGGACATAAATGCAAATCCTTCTTATGGATCCTGCAAAATACACTGGTGTCTTTTTTTATTTTATAGACCAAAATTTGTTAGAACTTTATTGTGCTTGTTGTATACATAACTATATGGGATACTCGCCCTTGAGTCCATGCATGAGCCAAAAAGATGGCCAGTGATTTTTCAATATGGCAGCTTAATGACCAAGCAGAATGAACTGTTGTTTACTTTCTTGAGTTTCATTACATGCAGTTGTTTCTTGTCTTTATTCAGTAACATGTGCTTTGTTGTGATCTGTGTTTTTCTTGACAAGATATGTTGTATGCGTCTAAGCCTATATTGTTGCTCTTTTTCAGATACGCAAAATGGTAGGGACAGCAGTTGCGATAAAACGCAATCTTCTACCACATGATATTTTGAGAATGTCGTTATGCAAGTTTTCAAGGATTGTGTTACCCCTAGCCCCATCAGAAGTTTTGGTTTTGAAGGGGAACAATTTTGCTTTGAGAAACCATCCAGGCAACATAATAAGACCTGAAATGTTGACATTGTTGGAATCAGATGATATTCTTAAGGCAGTTGATGACTTCTATTACTCTACAATGTTACCTCAGCTGTCTAGATTTTTAGACCCTTCAAAGTCCCCTTGGAGTGAGTGGGTAGAAATACTGGATGCAAACACAAGCATTCCAGATTCTCAATTAGAAGAAGTAAGGGTTGCTTGGAAATTGTGGAAGGCACAGTATGATAGCAGAACTAAGTTTCCATCAGTATTGGCTCAAGGTACACTATGCATTATCACTAATTTGATGTTCTGTTGAGCCCTTTCCTCTTTCCTGGCTTACTGGATGTTAGGCCCAGGTCAGGTGTGTGTAAAAACAATAAAATATGTTTCTGCCTCTTACTGCACCATCTTGTATCACATTGGGTACTAGGTGCACAAGTTTTTTTTTTTATGGAATTATATCATTGAAATGATTTTTGTTTCTCCTGTGCAGAGTCTGGTGTCTTGTGATGGTCAAATTGTTAGGAGCAGCAATCAAAGATAAAACCTCTGTTTGGTATTTTGCTAAAACAAGGATGGAAATTGGCAACTTGGAGAAAAATGACCTTTTGGGCATGCATGTCGACAAGTCTGTTCCACAATCAATATTGCTGCCTATTATGACCACCAGACAACTATTACTCTACCTACTTGGCATATGCAATAGTAACTGTGACTTGCCATTATCTTCACTTCTTTTGTTTTTGTTTGTCAAAGAAGAAAATAGTTTACGGACAAATATTTTTGAACCAACTTTTGTTTTATAAATTCAAATACAATATAATTCTCATTCTCTCTCTAAGTTCAATAATTTAGGCTTACTTATCAATACGTAAAAACAAAAATTATTTTAAACAAAATGCTTATATGTATATTTAATGTATGTATATGTATATACAATCTATTGATATTGTATACATAGTTTACAATCATGTATAAATAATGTGTAATCAGAGATATATGTACATTGTTGATACAATAAAGTCTCTATATTTTTTGCAATCTCAATCAATTCAAATCTCCTCTAAATAATCCCAAATTTTAAACATGAGTTCCTCTCAATGCTTTGAGTATTTTGATATATATATTATTCACTCAAAACGATTCATGTTTACTACACGTCGATTTTTAAAGTTGAGCTTTAAACATGGAAGAAGGAGGAAGAAAGAAAGAAGAAAAGAAACAAGAAAGAAGAATGAATGAAAGAAGAAGCCAATAGTTGTTGGAAGAAGACAGTAGAAAGGAAAAATAATATCGAAAAAGCATTGCACTTGAAATTAGAAGTGGCTAAATGACCATTTTATGTAATTAGCTTATTTTGGGCAAGAAATTTTGACCAAATCAACATTTTTTTTTAATTCCAAATAATTTATCCAAAAACTTTAGTAATATTTTCACAAAAGCAATCCAAAAAAAACAAATTATTTCTAAGAATTTACAACAGGTATCTATACATATTACTCTCAAGTAATATAAATATTATTGTACTAAAAAATAGCCTGAAGAAGTAACAAAAATGTCATGCATTAGAATTGTGAGTACGTATTTCCTGGACCAGTGACCAACCTCTCCACAAACATAGCCCCTATACTCTGAATGCGATGGTTGCCATGTCTACCTCCACCAAACTCAAGATCACCCCTAGCCACCTACACCGGGGCCCTACGACAATCTCTAACAAAGGGGCCTACACTATAAAAGGAACCCCAATTACCAACAAAATTTTTTTATTGGTAAATTAATCAAATTGGTTGGCAAATTGAGTTACCAACCAAATGCCAACTTATATTAATCTGTTGCTAAAAGGCTCATCGATAAATATTACCAACCGATTTTAATTTGTTGGTAAACTTACCAACCAAAAATCAGTTGGTAAACACCTAAAGATGTTGTTACAAAATTTTGAAACATGGCCCTGAAATTTCTGTTAGTAAATTCCCCAACTAATTTTTGGTTAGTATATCGTTAGTACCTTTACTCAGTTAGTAAATTCCCCAACTAATTTTTGGTTAGTGGTAATTTACCAATAGATTTTAAATACATTTCTTTTAGACTCTGTATCCAAGGGGAATCGAACCCAAGACCTCTTGGTTAAGGATGAAGGAGTACTTACCACTCCACCACAACCCTTGTTGGTAATAAATTTTAAATACGTTAGTATGATTATTTGTTTTTCTAATAAATTTACTAATTGATTGTTAGTTTGTTGGTAGTATATCATTCAAGTTCAATGTTAGGTTAGTAATTGATTGACAATATGTTCAAAATATTATTAACTGAATGATTATTCAATAGTAAAATATTTATTAATTTATTGCATTTAAAAATCTAAGAGCACGAATATAAATCCAAAAATATTAATAT
>JAJOOS010027553.1:0-18748 GCA_029582725.1 Solanum chiquidenum
GAATTCATAAATTTATTCTTTTAGTTTTTAACAATTAAGGTTATAGCAATGATTTTGTAAATACATCAAGGACATAAATTAAACTATATTTTCCACTATTCTCTTTTGGTTATTCCCAAGTTATTCTTAAAAGTAAAGATAGTCATTATTCAAAAGAGTTTGGAAAAATGTAAAACCCTAAGGGAAGGACAAATATAGAAAAAATTTCAAACATTTATCTTGAATGTTGAACAATTTAATTATTTTAAACAATGAAAAAATGTCTAAAAAATCATTTTATATGAAATAGAAGGAATAATATTGATAAAATTATGTGTATTAATCTTTTATAACCGTGCGAAGCGCGGACAAGTTTACTAGTATAATAATAAACAAAGATATAGATGAAGTTGACGATGCTGCGAACTATCCAAGCAACTCATCCGATACTCCAAATCAAGATCGAGATCCGCTCATGAGAGTTGTTGTTACGAGAACGATATGTACACCAAAATATACAACAAATAGTATGAGTACATAAACAACGCATGCCCAACAAAAGATTTTATTTTCAGCTCACTCATTTTCACATACTTTTTTAAGCCATATAAATAAAATATATTTTTAAAATAAAAGTAACATTTGATGTCAATCCCAAGGTCACAAGTATGAGAAGTAACAACTACAACCAATATGTCCCCAACACGCTTGTGTTTGTTAGGGTGCACAAATAACTATTTCGAAGTTAATGTATACATATGCACGTGCACCCTTTTGTCCACCTTTGATCATGTCACTTGATACTTAATATTAGTTTGGACCTTAAGATAAAATAAATTTGAATTTCATAAAATCGACTTATGTAGTCGTACAGTTCAAATTAATTATTTAACTCAAAATTTATATGGATTAGACCCAATAATAATTTTGATGTGTCTACAATGTCCGATTTATCCAGATATATAGACTTGTCAAATATGATATTACAAGGTTTGAAATACATGAAGTCAACCTAGCCACAGGTGGATTTAGGGTCCAGTGAGGGTGTTCACTCGAACTTTTTTATCAAATTTACTAAATCCGACACTTTTACGCTTCACTTAATCCTAAAAGGATGTTTTCTTCACCCACAACTCTAGGTCTCTATTGTTGTTGGTGACAATGAATAGCACTAAAAGGTCGTTGTTTGGTAGGATTTATGAATAGTATTGAATAAGATGTATTAGTAATATCGAATTTAATTATGCTGACATTATTTTTGTTCAATATTTAATTTGATATATTAAATAACAATGCATTGTATAGTTTCTAAAATAATTATTTATTTATAAAAGAATATCTTCCATTATATTTTTTTTGCTTTGTACACTTTCTTTACAATTAGCTGCATATAGTTGATTTTTATATTTGTGTAGAACTGAGAACTGATGTCATCAAGATATTTGTATATTTTTATAGGGGAGCAAATATACAATTCAGTGAAGATGACGATCGAAGCTAATTCGTAGCATCCACACCCTCCTATCAAAATAAATATTACTATGACAGACAACACTTTATTATCTACTAACCTTCTATCCTAATTTGTAGCATCCACACCTTTCTATCCAAGGTCATATCTTCGGTAAGATAAAGATGCGTCGTATTCTATCTAATCACCTCCCCCAATATTATTTTTTCAGCCTACCTCTACTTCTTTTCATACACACTATATCCAACCCCTCACATTAGAGTATTTACGTTTCTCCTCTTTACATGCCCAAATTATCTCAACTTTGCTTTCCTTCAATGTAATAACCTTTTCAAAAAAGATACTATTAGATTATAGGCTTCTCATTAATAATAAAACCAATAATAGTAATTGATGCAACAATGGAAAATAATATAAATCAATTTTGTCCTGGTCGAAAAGAGTGAATATGATGACAACATTTACACATACATATAAATGTGTTAATTGTCAAGTGGGCAACATGTTGTTCATCAGTTTGTGTGTATCATACTTAAAAGATGTAACAAAATTACAAATGGAATAACATGATGGAAGGAGAATCCAAACAAGTTGTCCCAGCTGGTGCACTACTCGTGTCTCATGGCACCTCTATCTTAATTTGATTTATTTTTATAACAATGTTTATTTATGCGATATACAATACTATAGTCTATACATTTACTATATAATATATGAATCTTGTCAAAAAAGTTTACAATAATGTATAAAAATAGTTATATTTACTTTTAAACTGATATACAATATTATACAACAGAATGTATGTCATTTTTCACGAATTTCATTGAATTTCATTCGCAATAAAGTTTAAAAGCATCACCAAATGGATCAAAATCTTCATCAATCGAATAACTTCAAATTTTAATCATAACTTTAAAATGATATCTCCAACAAACCCCAATCATCAATTTATCATAAAATTTAACAAATCACAAAATTTATTTATGAGTTTTCAACAACAATAAAGCTTTTAGTTTTCACTTTAATTCGCCCAAATCACAAAAAATTCAACAAATCACTCATTTTTTTAATTATAAATTGAACCAAGTGATATAAGTTAAAAATCTCAATTCTTTTGATGAGAAGAAATTGGAGAACTAAAAAAACAATATAATGTGAAGAATGGTGATTCTCTCATATGCAATCTAGTTGATGTGAAGAATCACTATAAGATAAGAAAATTAAAGGAGAAAAGTGGACTAAGATTATCTTTTGATTTTTCATTTCAGGTACCTATATAAAAGTCCGATCAATTTGATTTTTCATTTTATTTTTGATATCTATATTAAAGTTCGATCGATTAATTTGAATTTATATCACAGTAAAATATTATCTATCAAAGATTTTCACACCAAAACTCAAACCTAAAACATTTAATTTAGAAAAAAGCAGCCTCATCCGATGCAGTACCTCATTAATGGTGGAGGATTAGAATTAGTTCTCTCACTTCGTATTTGTTTTACATTGACCCCCCTTCCAGAAAATAAATGCAACATTCTTTTGTGGTGATTTACGTGAAAGTTATTACTATTATTTTAGGAGTCAAATTTTTAAAAATATTTTGAATTAATTAGTTATATTGAATTGTAGTATTTTTAAAAATGTAAATTTGATTTAAAATATAAAGAATTCTTTACCTAAATTTGTAATGAAAAAGTATTTTAATCTTTGTATTTCGAACCCTTTTACGTGAATTGAAATAGAGTGAATAGTAATTTCAATTGAATATATTTTCTAATATAAAATAACAATATGGATGAAGATATTTATATGTAGAGATGGAGTTAAGATTTTGAAATAATGATTTTTAAATTCTAGAAAACAAAGTTATTGAATTCTTAATAAATTTGGCTAATGTTTTCCATCTAACTTCATACAATTATTCAATTTATTATGAAAATGACTTTTGTTGCCTCACATTTTATGTATGAATTGCCAACCAGGACTAATTTCTTTCCTTAATTGATAAGTCATACATTTAATTTTAACATCTGGCAATACTACTCCAAAAGAAAATGACAACATGAATCTGACAGTTGAAAGCAATTTCTTTTTCTTTCATTGTCAAAGCACAACACCAAGCCAATTCATTGATAAAGGTTGACCAGCCATCAAAAGATGTGATGTTGTTTTGTTAATTAGAGATTTCACGTTTGAGCTTTAGGTATAAAAGAAAAAATTGGTTTTCTCCTATGCTGCGTGAATATAAAATAATCGAACTCCGATATAAATAAAATCAAAATCATAAATTAAGTTTGATCAAAATTATTTTCTATTATCATGAAAAGATTATATTGGTATTTTAAGTATTCTTTTTTTTTATTTTTAATTAGAATTTCATATTTAAATTTGAATGGGATGTAGAGCTTTACCTCACAGATGAATAGAACTAATTGTTAGTTATTATTTCTTTCTTCTAAGCGTTAATTTACTGTATTTGAGTAGATGATTTTCGAAAATCTCTTCATTTCTACGAAATAGTGATAAGATATACATATACTTTATTCTACTTAAATTTCACTGTCACTAAATATGTTGTTATGGTAATCATTATATTACCACACAACTTACCCCTTCAAAATGTGTTACTCTCTATGTCCAATAATATTTATCAACTATTGACTTTGCACATTTCTTATAAATAGAAGGATAGTTTTATTATGTCATTTTTTAAATATAATATCTTGAAAAATGTAATAGAAAAATGACTATAATTAATAATAGTGATAAATTAGGAAGTAAGAGTAAAATTATTCATTAATTTTATAAAATAGACAAATATTATTAGATATCCCAAATAGTATAATGAACAATTATTATTAGACGGAGGAAATATTTTTAAAATGAGACTTTTCTATTCAAATCTGAATTAGTCTTCCCCAATACAGAATCTAACATGTGTGGGAAATAAAAAAAAACATAAAATAATATAATAAAAAATTGATGATATTTGTGAATGAGGTTCAAGAATAAATAAAGGTGAAGATTCTAATCTGACAAATTCCCCCCTTTTTCTTCTGCAGAATTTTAGATTTCTGTTCTACTGCCGCGTTAACCTCAATTTCACCATACCAAAACTGAATTCTCTTACTTTTCTTCAACTTCTCCATTCCTCTACACCTTCAGGTTCTTCTTTATTTCCACCCCACCATTTTTTTTTATTAAAAAGATTGAATTTTTATTGTTTTCTTGGAAATTCTTGAGCTAGATTTATCTATATGATTTGCATGGTTCGTCTCTGTGATTTGTGTTTGTTGTTTTAAATTCTTGATATTCATGCAACACCCAGATCTTATTTCCTGATTTCTCGGTATATTTGTTCTGTTTCATGTTTTGTTTGGTTGGTGTTTCTGCATATTGAGCCTTTTTTTTTTTCTGCCAAGAATGCTTTTTTAGGTTTGCTGAATAGGAACAGCTAAGATTTAATGACAGTGAAATTACACTGTGTGTATACATGGTACAATTCAAAAAAGATAGATCCACCTCTGGTTGCTGTATATGCTTATCTGTGTTCTTGATTTTTGTTTAATTTTGGGTTGTTGTAGTAATAAAGTTGCCATTTTTTTTGCATACTGATGAACCCCACTTGTGTGATTTGGTCCTTTCTGGAATTGTATATTGATTTACCACTCGTACCTCACTGTAGTTAAGATGTTGGTTTTTTCCTGAATTCAGATTGAAATGGGGATTATATAGAGCAAAACCCAATTCTTGTAACTTGATGTGTCTGTTTATTGGATGTTCTTGTTTATATTCGATTTGGATTGTTATAGCAATAGAGTTTTCATCTTTGTGGTACTTAACCCCCCAACATATGAGATTTGGTCCTTCTCATTAATTGGCCTTTCCATCTTATTTAATCCTTTAACCAGCATATCCTACTGTTGTTAGATGTTATTTTTCTGATTTTTCAGATTGAAGTAGATATTACTGTTATCAGGCTTTATTTCTACAACTTACATTTGGTTGTTTGGTTATACAGTTGTTGCTCTTATTGCAGGGCCTCTTTTCCTCTTTTAGAGAAGAGGTCCACAAGGACCCTGACAAGTTAGAGGGAGGAGGCCAATGGATTTTGAAAGCAATAGCTGGATTGGGGAAAGGCTGTGTTACTACCCCAGGCTTTTTGGTGGAGTTATGCTAACTGCAGCCTTGCTCGGGGTGTCAACTAGCTATTTAACAGGGATCAGTGCCCCTACTCTACCCCACTTTTTACCCAATCTAAGTATCTTTCGTAAAAAGAAGCGTGGGAAGAAGCGTATTCGTGTTTACATGGATGGGTGTTTTGATCTGATGCATTATGGTCATGCAAATGCAATAAGACAAGCAAAAGAATTAGGAGACGAGTTAATAGTTGGAGTTGTTAGTGATGAAGAAATTGTAGCTAATAAGGGTCCACCGGTTTTATGCATGGAAGAAAGGTAGTTTGATTAGTTGCTCCATCTTTCATTGATCAAAATATTTTGTACAGAAAAAAGTAGTTTAATGCATTACATTCTGCTTGATGCTTATTTGTTTGAGTGGTGCCATAGAAAGCTGTACTTTTCGTGTCTACCTTAGGAATGTTAGCTACACCTGTATGTGTTACATGAAGCTTTAAAATCTAGTGACACAGTGGACTAAAGAAGATACACTGTAATCTTCTTCTTCCTTCACCACCCTGCCTGAGTAGGATAGGTGAAGAGCAAATCCAGTCTGAAACAGAAAGGTTGGGTGTGGTTGCTAAAATTGTTTTGATAAAATGCAATAACTTTGGTTGTATGGACTGGTACCAAGACTGAGAATTATGAAATGCACGAGCGAATACAGGTCTTAAGAGGGATCTTAGTAAAGATGGTATTGTTTTGGGGCAATCCATATTTTATGTAGGATGACATCCTATAGACATGTTGATAACAATTTGTTATCAAGATTATGATGTATTAACCAGATGCACTAATTCAAGTCCTCGTTAACTATCCATGTAAAGCATCTTGATTATAAATAATATTTTTCAAGATCCTCTTACTTGAGTGAAAATGATAGCTAGACATCGTGAAATAATATCATAACTAACAATGCTTATCGTTGTTTTCTGCATTCATCCAGTGGCTTATTTTCATTGTCTACTGGTCCTTTGGCAAAGGCAGCAACTGAGACAGTCCTTTGCCTATGAGTAGCAAATCCTCTTCGATATTATCAATGAATATTTCTTCACAAAAGAAAAGTATCAAATCCTCATTGAGATCCTGTTGCACATGCAGTTTATCCCAGTACCATCTCTGGGCTGGAAGTGTAACTGTGGAAAACTATATGATTACGTTAAAGGTCTCTTGTCCATTTCAGGACATACATTGATCAATAACCTGTTAAGAGCACTGTCCATTGAAGTTTGACCTTGCATCTTAATGAACCTAAGAAAGTTTTTCGCATAAAGTGGATTATGGAAAAGAAACTTCTTGTAAGAAATTTCTCCTTTTAATTTATGCTTATTAGCTCTTGCATGTTCTCTGTGTGTAGATGTGAATGTCTTTCAGTTCTAGGAAGTTCAAATATAGGTTAGCCCTTACTTTAATTAGTTGACAAAGAATTTAGTGCGGCTTGTTATGTGATACCATTTTGTTTCATCAATTTAACTGTTTCAGTTTTCCCGACCCTCACATGTTATCTAATTTAAGATTCTTTGCAGACTCGCCCTTATTAGTGGGTTGAAGTGGGTGGATGAAGTAATTGCCAATGCTCCTTATGCAATTACTGAAGATTTTATGAACCGTCTGTTTACTGAGCATAAGATTGATTACATTATACACGGTGATGATCCCTGTCTATTACCCAATGGAACTGATGCTTATGCGCTAGCAAAGAAAGCTGGTCGCTACAAGCAGATTAAACGCACTGAAGGTGTCTCCAGCACAGATATTGTAGGTACTATATCTCTCCTATTCTGGTTTCAGTTTTAAGATTTGATGTGTAAGGACATCATGCAATCTATTATGCTAATATAGATAAAATTATCCAGAAATGTGCCTTATGTTTGTGGTTGAACTGATTTTTAAGAAGATTGTTTTCTGTATAAAATGAACCCGCCCCCACCTCAGTTTGTTTAATTTCAAATTCTTGCCATTCCCGCCCCTAGCTTTTACTTTGTGCATACATATGTAATTAATAATGTACAGAGGCTATTAATCTTTCATTTTCTTCCCTCTTCTTCTTCTTCTTCTTCTTCTTTTGACCCTTGCCTCTTTTGATGGTTTTGTTAGCTATCCATGATCCTGCTATATATTAAGGCTGTTTGTCATGTGCCAAAGTTTTGTATATAGCTGATAATATCAGAAGACTTGTGTATAGTGTTTTTTCAGAAAGGAGAAAACTTTCTATAATCAAATTATTTTCCCTAGACCAGAAATGGAAATAAATTAAAGAGATTGTTCAGTAAACATCCTGGAAAAAGTGAAGAAAAGGAAATGTTTCCTGGAATCACATACTAAAAGCGATGAGTATGTTTTTGTTTTCTCATAGATTTTACAATCATGTTTTGTAGGAAGGATTCTTTCATCTGCTAAAAGTATTTCTCAAGATCGCTCCAATTCATCTCTCCCCAGCAAAGATGATAATATGAACCATGTACATGCTGAGGAAAAAATGTCGAAGATCGATCACATATCTAGTTTTCTGCCCACATCTAGACGGATTGTGCAATTTTCAAATGGAAAGGTATCACAAGCTATACTCTCTACTTATTTGTGTGGCCTCATGCCAGATGTATATTGTTCCTTTTTCTATTTTGAATTTTCAATGTGAACATTATGAGTATGAACTCAACTATAGAACTAGAATTATTTTTTTTGGAGCCGTTATGTCTGAATCTACACTTCAACGGGGCTCAAGGATAAAACTTTAGTAAGTCTCGCCCAAGATCATACCTGAAATGCTGTCTTATACTCAGAGTCGGATCTAGGATTTCAAAAGGATGGGTGCACTGTTATGAAGAGGGCAGATCTAGAATTTACATTTGACGGAAACCTTTAGATTCTTGCCATTAACTCATTGTCTATTGAAATTATAGGTTCAAAAATTATTCTTTTTCTTACAAATGTAGTGATATCACACACACACACACATATATATATATATATGTTAGACCGTGTCGAAACCCGAAAATGTTGGTAGTAGTTGAGCCAGTTGACTATATGCTACATTGTCCAATACTACTACTTTAAACATAGACATTTAAACATTATATAAAATTTTAAGTAATAAAAGTCAAATAGGGATGCCCCCAAGGCCTAGCTCAAGTGGCAAAAGGTGGAGGATTTGTGGCTTAGGTCGCAAGTTCATGCCCCACACCATGCAAAGCAAAGCCTGGTATTTAAGTGGTATTTAAGTGGAGAGGGGTAGAGGGGTGGGCCCATTATCCACCGAGTGTAGAAGGCTGTGATTGGTCCAAAGGGCGGGTCACAAACGGATTTCTCGGTTATCAAAAAAAAAAAAAAGTCGAATAGGGATAGCAATCTGTCAAACTTGGGGAGTTAGAAAGAATAAACCAAAGGAAGAAAGAAGGAAAAAGAAAGAAGTACTCCCCGGCTCAAATCTAGAAAAAGAAAGGGAAAATAATAAGGCAAACATGGAATTGGAACCGCTGGTTACATTTGTAGAGGTGAACCCAATAATTATTGCACCATAGGACACTTTGAGCCTGGGTGTGCACATATATTTTAAACTGATCTTGTAAAACTATAGCATTACTGTACGTGGTCTAGGGAGAGGAGCTTGTATTCACGTGAAGCCATACTCCTCCTGTCCTCCACAGCTCCACCTAATATGCCCCTGCTTATATTAGCAAAAATTTATGTAAATGAAGGTCTTCCTCATGGAGTTGATGAATCAGAATACATAGAGTTAACTTGGCTAGTACTTACTAGGGATTTTACTTGAGATAATAGATCGTCTATTCTTTGGGCAAACAAAAATTTTGTTCTATTGTGGTGAACATGTATTAATAACTGAACCATGTACCTCATCCATATGCAATATCCTATGCTTGAACCATGCTTGAGTAAATGAATTCACGCTTTTGAAGTTGAAACAACAAAAATGGTGATAAAGTTACCTCCCATTAGCTCATAGTGATTTACAGAAAACCCTAAGTCTCACTTCTCTTTTCTCATTGCAATCATTTCTGTTTGAGATTTTTTTTCCTCCTAGAGCCTTGGAAGTAAATATTCTCCTCTTTTTTTATTCTTAGGGGCCTGGGCCAAATGCTCGAGTTGTGTATATTGATGGTGCGTTTGATCTTTTTCATGCTGGCCATGTGGAGGTAAATCTCTAATTTGGAATTTTGGAATTTTGGAATTAGTCAGGCTTTATTATGTATATATAGTGCAATCATATGTGCGACTTTCACCTATATTTAATGTGTCTGTGATATTGTTAATCTGGATGGTTTATGGACTTCCTGTGAAGTTTGCGTCCTTGCTTCCTTCTACTTGCATGTAATGCTAAGGTTCATGGGTTACGATGCAGTCTAAGTCATTATCCTTAATGATGTTGAGTATCAAGTAGCATTTTATATTAATTGCAATAAATACTTTTGAACCTCAAAGCTCATTATAATAGTAGATGATGTTTAATGATAGACTTAATATCCAAACTATTGAATCTTTTATTTTTGCCTTTTATACATGATCTTAAATCTCCAATTCTAGTCTTTAACCTGCCTATAGTGTCTTTCATTTTTTTATTGTGCTCTGTAGTTCATTAAAATAGTGTCTTCTGACATTCAGCATCAGTGTACAGTTTTACGAGTAACAGACAATTTTTCTCCCATCTCAGATTCTTCGAAGTGCCAGACAGCTTGGAGATTTTCTCTTAGTTGGAGTTTACACTGACGAGACTATCAGGTACATTTATGTTAGTATTACTTGCCTATTCTTGGTTATCTATTGCTTTCTGATAACATCCTTTAAGCGACAACCCTGATTTTATTTGTCAATGGACAAACTGCACTGTTGATTAAAATGCTCTGAGGTCACATCTTTAAATGAACCCTTATTTATCTCAAAAATTCTTATTTTCATGTCAAGATATGCTGAATGTGTGATTATCTCTGTATTTTCACTTGCATGTTGAGATACCATGGTTTAGTTATGACTTTCTAAAAGAATTTCACAGTACTCCTTCAGAACCTGTGGTTATCTCATTTAACACACTTTCTATGAGTACGAAGATAGAGAATTAACTAATTTTATTTCTTGCAGCGAACTTCGTGGACATCAGTATCCACTGATGAATCTGCATGAGCGCAGTCTTAGTGTACTTGCCTGCCGCTATGTTGATGAGGTCATTATTGGTGCCCCTTGGGAAGTGACCCACGATATGGTAAAGCTTGCTTCAACTTTTTAGATGTTTTGTTTCTCTCTTATTTCTAGTTTCTTTAGATTTGTCTACTTAATTGTATTTATTGTATATTCAAAAGATAAGCAAAACAGCTGCTTTTCTTTTCCCTTTTTTCTCTTTTTTTTTTAAAGAAATTTCTTCTGCATTTGTTGATTTTGCATTGATGAAAAAGAAGTATCACTCACCTGTGTGTCCTTTACCCTTTGCCATGCCATACAAGTATATAGTTCTCCCTGGATAGGGGTTCTTTCTGAAAGCAAAGCATACAAATAGTCGCAAATTGACAGAAATAGAAAAGGCTAAGGTTTCATTAGGGGATAGTTTAAAGATTATGTGAACAATTGATACTTTGGCTAGTTGTTAAAATCCCAACAGTGTACATTCTCATATAGCTGAGGATGATCAATGGCCCATTAAATTGATGGACCCAATGACTTGAGACTTCATACTCTCCCTTTAACTGTGTACTAGCAAATTCTTCACTATCTTGTGGAATCATATTTATCTTATAGTACTGAGTAATGATCAGCACAAGATTCAAATTTCATCACCATGAAAATTGTGCTGCTATAACTGAGAGCCTAATGCGCTACAGTTTGTGGATCATTAATAGTGCTTGAAACATTCACCAAAACACTTAAAAATGAAACAATATACGTGGCATTTTACAATTCTTTCACAAGAGCGTTTTGTTATAACAAGCTATTCCTTTTTCTTAGAAATCAATTGTTTAATTTTCTCTCATCCTACTCTTAGACCTTCAAAGGAGAAAGTATGTACTCTGCATTTCTTGTTGGTGACTAATTTGCCTTTTTTTTTTCTATTTGACATGGACTAGGTAACAACTTTCAATATTTCTGTGGTTGTACATGGGACAGTTTCTGAAAGGAACTCTTCTACAGGAGTAAGTATTTGCACAATGACATTTTCTGTTTAACGCCAAAAAATAATATTAGAAGCATGTTCCTGAGAAAAATCTTGGCTGCTGCAGGAAGAACATGATCCCTATGCAGTTCCTAAAAACATGGGAATCTTCCAAGTAATTGAGAGCCCTAAAGACATTACAACCACTTCAGTTGCTCAAAGAATCATTGCCAACCACGAGATATATGTGGTAAGTGACACTTTCACATTTGTTGCTTAGTCCGTAGATTATACAATGTTTAGCTGTTTGTGGAATTTACTCACATGCCAGTTGGAGAGAGAAAGAGACGGACTTGTAAAGGAGCAGTATTTGGATTGACTACCATGCCCAACAGTATCAAATTTCTATATATGATATAGACACTTACATAGATCAAAATTGTTTTTGATCCAATCCGCAGGAATCAATAGAAAAGGCAAATCCCTTATATACACCAGATCCGGCTCGGTTATTGACCAAAGGGAGTTATTCATGTTCAAGCAAGTTTCAATAATACCATTGTCACTGTATGAATTAGCGGTTTTTGATCCTTCTGATCCTGTTCTTGCCGCCTGGACAATTAGACATCCAACCCGTAATCGCAACGACCCAATTGCAAGAGCGGAGCTCTTTCCCCGAAAACAACGTTCGACTTGCATGTGTTAAGCATATAGCTAGCATTCCTTCTGAGCCAGGATCAAACTCTTCTTTTGAGTATGATTGGGCCCTGCAGTGGTAGAACCTGGTGAACCGGGCGTACTATTTCCCAACCTTCTGTGAACTTTTCTTCTCTTATGATTTTTGCTTAAGTAGAGGTTCTTTACCGGTGACCCAGTTGATTCGGCCCCCACTATCCTTAAGGATAAAATATGATTCTCTACTTCCGGTGTGACCTAGTTCATAAAGTGTCGATTGACTAGGAAAGTCAAAAGCATTGGTGGTCAGAAAAATCATTAGTGTAATAGTAGCGTCACA
Source organism: Solanum chiquidenum (assembly GCA_029582725.1). Taxonomy (NCBI): domain Eukaryota; kingdom Viridiplantae; phylum Streptophyta; class Magnoliopsida; order Solanales; family Solanaceae; genus Solanum; species Solanum chiquidenum. Next base: position 12,741 of record JAJOOS010027553.1, read on the forward strand.
AAGTAGATTATAAATTTCCTATGATGTAACATTCTGTTGAGAAGCACTTGAAATCCTCCATATGCCACACTTGACTAACCACCATAGAGAATCCTAACTACAGGAGTTTTAGTTGTGCAATACATTACCTTAAGATTCCACAACTGTAGGAGTGAGAATTTAGGGGTTTGACATATAAATTAAGTCCATTAAACAATAGTTGTGTATTCTCTTATGTCCGTAGCTTATATTTAGGTTTGAAATCCCATATATGACTCCGTTTACCTCATAGACCGATTTGCATTCCCATGAAATGCTCACATCTCTCTCTCTCTCTCTCTCTCTATATATATATATATATATATAATATAGTGAACTGGAAAGCTACAAAGACCATATTATCAATCTCCTCTCATCAGATTAAAATATTTGTTGTAATTTATGTTTGAAATATGATTCATCATCGGGGAGATTCATCCTAGATTATTCCAGCAAATAGCAGAATCGTGGCTAGGGAACTTATGAGTCAAGGCTGTTCTGGGTACATTTTTCTAGGTATCCTATAAGGAGAATGTTGTGGGTTTGGGGGAACGGGAGAAAAAAACCTCGGACATTGTATCCTCCACTTTCTATTTGCTGCACATTGATATTAGATTTTGCTAGAAGTGTCTTTTCTCCGTTACTACAAAGAACCTTTCCACCCCCGCCTGCTCGCTGCCAACCTCAACTTGCCTTGTTCTGTTCTGAAGAAGCACCTTGCATGTCAATATTTTATTACATCGTTTGCGCTAGCATCCTCGTTTTCTCATCATTTTTAGTGTGAAGATTTCACTGTTTGTTTGCAATTAGCTTTGCTCTATCATGGTAACACGCCTTGTTGAGTTGTGCAGAAAAGGAACACAAAAAAAGAAGCAAGTGAGAAGAAGTACTATGCAGAGAAGCAGTATATTTCAGGCGATTAAGTTTTATGTTACAGTCTCCAGTATGCCTCTTGTGACTTGTAACTTCGGCGAAGCTGCTCTTTTTTCAAGGTAGCTTGTCCTGTATTTGTATTTGTTTGTATTTGAAATATATACGTTCAAGGAGGTTTGCAAGATATAAGAAGAAAATTCATAGTCAGAAGATGTAGATTTTTATTTATTTATTTCTTGGGTTGTAGCTGATTTCCTAATCTCAATTACATATTGATTCTTGTAAGTTAAGGAACTGTTGTTCCATTTTTATTCTATACTTAATCAGTTCCAATTTCAGTTATTGCACTGTAATTACAGTAACAAGTAGGGTCTTTTGATGAGGGTGACTTCAAGTTTTAGGGCCAATCAAATGTCTAAATTGTATTATTTTCTCATGAATATTAAAAATACAGGTGTGGATAGTATGAAGTTTCTCCAATTCATGAATAAAATATCGAAAAATAGCAAATCACATATTTCCATATTTCTTTTTGTGATTACAAACTTTCAAAATAATTTTATGAAGAACTACTTGTCAACAAACGACATATTAATAACAAGAGCTCGTTGTCTTTTTTCCTCTTTAACTATTATGAGTTGAACAAATTTCGTTCCCAAGTGACTATTTTCCATTCCGGAATCTCTATCAGTGTAAGCAAAATAGGCATAACTAAAGAAAAATCATATCCAAGACATGGAGAATGATTTGCATATTCATCTCGACCTGAGACATTAGAAAACCATAAGCAGCTCTTCGTTCGACATATTAGAGGCCACGCTAGCTGAATTTAACATAACGGTCTCCTGACCTTTTCAATTCACATTCTAGTACTTTTATCTACTATTTACTTCACCCTCTTTTACCTAACCAATGCTTCCTTGCAAGAGGAGAACCATGGAGAGTTCTAACATTATCTAATTGTAATTATAACATCCTAATCCTTATGCCAATTACTGGTACCAGGGAATAGGTGTTGATGTGTTCTGAGGCAGTTGAGTCGTCGTCATACAATGCTGTTGTTGCCAATGATGCAAACCATCATTTACACCAACTGCACCAGCCTCGACTGCAGTTCTTGGTTCAACATCCACACTGTTATCTTCAATATCCATAGCTACTCCATCCATATCTTCAGCATCCATCATATCTGAAGCATCAGGTTGACTAAGGACTTCAGCTTCTGCTGCAGAAGGAAATTGAGATGGAACCCAGGGAACAACCGCTAGACATTCTTTTGCACAACTAGAGTCGTCCTGTTGCGTTGCTTCATTGTCAACTAGTCTAAATGCATTTGCAGTGTTATCCCAGAAGATTTGACCTGCACAACATACAAAAACTGATTACTGAGCTTTAAAGTATATTTTTCACTACACCACCGTCTAATCAAACCAAGGAATATACAACAGCAATCAGCCAATTTTAAACTCTGTCAAAAAGTTCTCAATCAAATTCTAATTTTAACCATTATCAGGATCACATCCATTCTCTAAAAAGATAAAACTATAACCTCTTTATTTTTTATCTGTAGAAGCCAATTTTTTTTTACTTTCTAATATAGTAACAGCACATCTCATGAAGCTTGTTTCCATTAACACCTTCCTCAAAAAATACTCAATACATACAGGATTCTGAATGTTCCTTAGCTCAGCTCCATGATCAGATCACTAAGAAAACAAGTTCCACAAAGAGAACAGGGATTTCTAACTTTTTTCACCAATAAATTTGTCAAAAAGAAAGACTGAGCTACTTGAGCTACACTTGCATTGACAAAGGTTATTCTAGAAAGTACCTAAAGTTTGCCTTAGCATTCAAGCTTGGCTTAGATATTAACTACAACTCCAATCAGCTCATCTTGAACTGATGTATTGCCAATTTACCCTTGGGAAGATTTACACATCAGCAGAACTGATAGATTCAAGGCCAATTCTTTCTCATGACCTCTCCCAAATTTAGACAGAGCTTCACTATTACTTTTCGAGCTGTGGAACATAACAAGAAACACACCACCACCACCAATTCGATACTATGTTGATCCTGTTGATCTCAAGGTGATCCAAACCATATTAATATAACCTAATAAGCCTAATAAATAAGCTATACATTCAATGTTTTCAATAAAACTACCAAATAATGTCATAAACTAAATAAATTAACAACTAAAAGTATAGGGACCAGAGACTTACTTTTGAAACCATTAAGGAACTGGGGATCCACTTTAACGGAGAAATTAGAAGGGGAATACATAGGCTGTGTGGTCATGGGCTTGAATAGAACAATTGACCTCTCTTCATTCTCGGGCACACTTGGCAGTTCCTCAATTACTAGACCCCTATTGACTGCATTGCTTCCGAAGCTTGGATAAGTAGCTGCTTGCTCAAAAGTTATAGGAATCTCTGATTCTTCAACCTCTTCTATTATGGGAGGCAAATCTGCATCCTAAACATAGAGTAAATAGAAAAAAAACATCACTAACATACTCATTGCACAGGCAATTTCTTCAAAAACAAACTGAAAGGGGGCGATAGCAATTTTAGAACATTCTTTGATTTATCCTCAATTCTGCCAAATTAAGTCGTAACAAATCAACTACACCTCAATCCCAAACTAGTCGGAGTTAGCTATAGGAATCCTCTATATTCATCCTGCTCTTAAGTTGAAACAACAGTGATTTATTTTTTCGCCAGTAACTCCGTAACCTTTATATCCTGAGGCTAATGTAGAGGGTTATTTACGTGTAGCTTTGACATACCATGTGTGTGTTTAAAAATTCACTAAATAGAACAGAACTGATCTCGAACCCAGTAAATAACAGGAGTTATGGTAGAAACTCAAAGCAATATAGTTAAAAAGGCAGCCCAGTGCTCTAAGCTCCTGAGTACGAAGAAAGACTTGACTACAACTGTTTCCACGCGAATCTCCTGATCACATGTAGGCAAGTACACCAAGGTTCATACAATTCAAATCCAAAAATCCACCTCAATCAACACTAAGTGCATTCTTCTCTAGTTTAAGTTCATACAATTCCAATACTCAAAAAATCAAGCTCAACCTCCATTAGTTAAACAAAAAATTACAAAACCATCACTACCTTCAAAAAGAATTTCATATACTTGCAGTTAAAAACAGAAGAATTTCTCAAAGGGCGAAGAGGTTTACCAGTCGACGAATTTTTCTGGCGGGAGAAGAAAGTGAAAATTCAGAGAATTCATCATAAACATCTTCCAAATCCTTCCTCTTCATCTTCAATGTATAGTATGGCTCCATATTCCTCTTTTAACAACAGCGTCCAAAAAAAACCCTAAATAGCGATCCGAGATCACTTTGCACAAATTTATGCTACCTACCTCCTTCTCAAGCGATCGATCAAAGCAGCAACCAGAGTGTTGTTAGGTAGAGAATTGGAGAGCTGGGTTAATGGAAGTGAAAGAACAACGAGGTTGGTTATAGGAAGAATAATGGAAGCTTGTAGATTCTTCTCCCAAATCTAGATTTTTCCGGAACTTTGGTGCACATAGAGAGAGAAACAAACTGTGGGCCTCACTTTACTCGGGTCAGGGTCACACACATGAAACCAAATAGTCCTATTATAATTTGCTATGCCTTTTTTTTTTTTCACCCGGTGTTCGGAACCCACATTGAAGCTCCGATTAAATTTTGGACCACGCTCTACAGGGCCAATTCGGGGGTGACGCTCCCAACAGGATTTTCTCCATACCCAGAGCTCGAACCCGAGACCTCTGATTAATGGTGAAGCACTCCCACCGGTGCACTATAATTCATGTTGGTGAGATTTAAATACGCAAACACTGGCTCATTCAAGAAATCTGAAACCCATCTCAGGGATCTAAAATCACTAGGCTACGACAACTTATTGTACACACTAATTAATCCATTTATACACTATGCATTAATTAGTGTGTATAACTAATGATTGAATTACATTAATTATATCAAATAAGATAATTAATTATATATTACTACATTCTATCAAACAATTTCTAATAATATAATACTACTTAATAAAGTTCAAAAATTGTACCAACTCGAAAACTTGAGTCATAAGTCACTAGTAGGTAACTCATATTTTGGAACGACAAGTAACAAACATATTAGGCAGACTCAACAACCAACGAAAAATTAACTACAATAAAATAGGAAACGCAACGGAAAAGAGAAATAACATCAATAAATACATACAGAGAAAGAGTACAGAATCCAAACTCACAACCTGGTGGACGAAAGTACAAAGATACTACAAGAGTACAAGTCTCAAAAGTACAAAGATACTACAAGAGTACAAGTCTCAAAAGTACAAACTTGTCTTGAATCCAAAAGACTAGTAAAAAACTATTTACATATGGTCTTGGCCTAACCAAGTCAAGCTACCATGAAAGCATTCTAATCATGCTACTTCAAGCTACCCATAGGAGAGTATAGATCCTCAATCCTAGGCTACCATGCCTATACTAATGCAAGCTACCATGAAAAGCATTCTACTAATGCAAGTTCAAACTAACCTTAGGAGACCTTAATTCCTCAATCCCAAGCTACCATGAGATCTACCATCCCAAGCTACATAATTCAACTATCCATGAAGGAATCATAAGACTCAACCTCAAGCTAGTCTATTCTAAAAAGCATGATTCATTTTAGGTAGTTAACCTTTCTGTCACGACCCGAGAGCATCCCCAAGTCGTAACATGCGTATTCGACCTCTCGGAGGTCTCATACAAGCCCTTAGCATTCATCACATTAGATATGTAAAATAGTGCGAAATTAAAACTCTTTAAATAAAATCCCATAAGAGTCAAAGGTCACTTTTAAAAACATCATTCAAAAGTACACAAGCGGAATACTAAGTCTCTTAGCCATCTTAGACATAAACGTGAAAACATACTAGGGACACGGTCCTTTACAATCAAAAGAAGTCTATTAAATCTATTACAAGAACCTTATCATAAAACTAGAATAGAAAAGTCTTGTCCTCGACATATGAGGACATACCACAAGATCTTGGAAGAACTTCAAGTTCCAAGCTTACTATGGAACCCGCTCACTTTCCGGAACCTACACTT
>JAJOOS010027554.1:0-20014 GCA_029582725.1 Solanum chiquidenum
ACTAGTCTATGCTAAAAGCATCTTAAGGAGTCATCTAAAAAGTATGATCCTTTACTACCCATGATGGCTACATGGTTTATGGAGACTTGAGTTAATATGAACTCGCATCCCCATATCGATGCTCAATACTACTCCCAAAATATACTTAACTCATATGTTTGTAAAAACAAAACTCTTTCTTTGAATTGAGATAATTACTTAAAACTTAGCTTAAAAGCTCTCTTGGAATCGATGTCCCTTTTCTTGCTCAAATGTGAAAACATTTATAAACTCTTTGGGAATACTTAGTTCCCTTATAGATTTTTGAGAAATGAACTCAACTATATACTCTTTGCTTAACTTGAAAACTTGAGTCTTAAAATGAATTTAAAACATTGTTAAAGACTCTTGAAAACTTTAAGAAACTTTGCTTTGACTTACTCCTTAACTTCTAGACTTGACTCTTAACTTCTTTGACTTTGATCCTAACTTTCCTTGAATTGAATTATGGATTTAAGGTTCATGATCTCATGTTTATTGATGATTTCATGATGTTTATATGTACCTTAGAGTGTTAGAATCAACTAGGAAACATAGGTACATCACTTAGAAACTAGTACGAAAAGATGGGGGAAGAATGGGGTGAACTGGCGTCCGTGGCGTTCTGAGAGGCGTGGGGCGCCAGGCTCCAAACTTCAGAGGACAAGTTGGGGATCTCTGGCTGGCGCATCTCCCCAGAGCCCAACATTCAGGGGCTGCTTTGGGGCGTGCTGGCTGGCGTGACGCCCCACTCCCTTCCCCAGGTTCTTGACGAATTTTCTCCTTCGTTTTTCATCTCTAAACCCTCCAATATTCCCTAGTTCTTTTCCCAAACACTTAAAGTCATTAGTACTCTCAACTTACAACAGATCTAACTCGAAAGTCCACCCGGAATCACGAATCAAATCAACAAGAAACTTCAACAACACAACCAATCAAGAACTTAATGATGTCCTTCAAGAACTTCACTTTTTAACATGTAATCAACCCAAAATCGCTGAATTGAAATAAGTTGGTGTGTGGGTGAACTAACCCATCACTAAAAGATCTCACATACCTTGTAGGGATCACCCCCGACGAATTCCACTCGAACCGCTTGGATGATCTTGGCGAATTCTTGACTTTTTCTCCCGTTCTTTCTTCCTTTCTCTCTTCTCCAAGCCCTAGGCGTATTCTAATTTTCCAAAACTGAATTAAGTTCTGTTTTTACCCCAATCAACCCCTAAAAATGAATTAGGAAATTAATTAGAGAAAAGACTAGTTTGCCCTTGCTTAAATCCGGATTTGGACTTTCCTCAATCCAACAGCCCAACTTCCGAAAGGCATAACTCACTCATACGATATCAAAATCGCGTAAACTCGGTGGTGTTGGAAAGATCTTCCCAAGGGCTTTCCAAAAATATCAAGAACTACTCCTAACTCATCCTGATCTAAGAGTTATGGTCGTTTGAAAATGACCAAAACTCACTTTTCTAACTTAGACAAATATTTTATCAGATTTTAAACTCTTTCTAGTCGTTCAAATTGTGAGATGTTACATTTTTTTCCAGAAACCCTTTGGACAATTTCTTAATCTTCATCTTCTTAAAAAAAAAAACCTTTGTAGAATATTTCGATTAATTTGGCTGAAATCACTCATAAAGATTTTGATTTTGAATGTATGAAATTGGAAAAACATGATGAAACTCAAATCCCTTAATTCAATTTCACTTATAAAGCAACCACCAAGTCTTAATCTCTTCCCCACACTCAATCCATCAGAAAACCACTTTTAACTTTCCACAACTTTTGATATTTTCCTAACTTTTATTGCATATCCAGCTTTTCATGCCTCTAGAAACACAGAACAAGCACCGTGATTGAACAGAAACTAGAGAATGTAGCAACCCACAAGTTGTTTGTGCTGAAAAGGTGCACGACATCTGTGCTAACACCGAAGAAGTGTAAAATCAAATGGTGTTTGCTCATCTGTTATTCACAAGGATCGAAGGACTAGAATTAAAAGAATTAATTTGTGGGAGAACTACACGAGTGGGTGTTTAAGTTAGGTAAGATTGGGGAAGAAGAAAAGGGGTTTTAACCGGGTTATGAATGGGTTAAAATTATGAAAAATGGGTGGGTTTTTTTAAATTGTGGATAAAAATTAAATTAATTTTGGCTATATCTTCAAGATTATGACACGTGTTCCTCTGTCTAACCTAAGGGTATATACGTTCCGAAATATTGATGGTAAGGATATACACAACCCGAAAATATAACGAAGGGTATTGACGTACCATTTATGATAGTTTAAGGGTATATTTGTCCTTTTCCCCTCTTTTTTTTTATAGGACTTCAATGATTATGTATAAAATTTGGAATGTCAAACTCAATTTATAACTTTTGCGCATTAATAATCAATAAAGTTAATGTTAATTTTTCTTAACGAATAGTTAAATTTAGCAGTTAAAATTATCTTTAATTAAAAAAAAAATAGCAGTTAAAATTCAAAAATATTTGCATGATTAGATAAATCCCTCCAATTCTTTTAACCATCCCTTAAGGAGCTCCTAATACCTTTTTTGCTTTCTTAGTGACTCAAAATCACAACCTTATGATTGGAAGTGAGGGGTGCTTACCATCCGAGCAACTCCCTATTGTCTCTAAGAAAATAGATGAGGGTGCATCAACGTAACAACTAATTAATAGAAGTTACTCTCACATTCGAATTAGAAAAAGAAATAAAAAATTGTAGAAGTTTAGTCCAAAAATATCACCAAACATTTTATCTCATGAGTCATGAGTTCAAACGATTCCATGGCAATACATATATATCCTGTAACAATGCATATCAATTTATATCCCGTATGTCACTGTTATACCTGTTTAAAAAACACTACTTTTGCCATGTATATCCTCATGTATAATAGTGTATATCCATGTATCTCACTACACTAATAATAGACAACACCTATGTAATCATGTATATCTCCATATATAGTAGTGTATATCCATGTATATGACTGTTACATTTTCTCACCTTTTATCCATTATCATGGTAAATCTACTTATACCTCTTACCCAATATAAATTAACTAGGCTAGACAAACCATTTTCATAATTTTAAGACAAATCAAAATCAACGGAAAAGTCAACCATCAGTCAAACTCCAAAATACTTAATAGAGTTTTATTAGCGGCCATTAGTTCACGAATTAAAATTGATAATTAATCATATTTCAATTTTGAGTTAGATTGCTAGGTCCAATCTGTAGTTTCTAATTTTAAAAGGCTAGATCTGAAATTTTCAATTTAGGCATTTGAATAGTAAAATTGCACCTAATTAGAATACAATTATTAAAGATTTCCGAGGTTAGTCTCTTAATCGTATGCTTTTTTATTTTTATATTTTGGAAAAACTTGTAGGCTTAGGTTAAATCAGATAATATATAAATATCGTGTTAAGATAAAGATAGCATGAATTGATCATTTTTTTGTTGGAGGAGTGAGTTAACCTAGCATAAAATTTGGAATATATATTTATTCTAAGTATGGTTGAGGATATTAATTAAAATTGAGATAAATTTTCATATCATAATTGTGAAATTCTTTATTCCATAAAATGTGCGATAGATGATATATCTTGATAATAATCTCAAGATTGTAATCTTAGTTATTATCTGATTATAACTTAATTTTGAACCCAATAGAAAAAACAATTCGATGCATGAATCGTTATAATAATTTTTATACTTTCAATTTATTTGTCTCACTTTTTTTAGTCTTAAAAAATGTATCTTTTCTTTTTAACAACTCCTTAATTCTAACTTTTAACATGGTACATTTAAGATTATAAGATTGAATGATATTTGGTAGTATTTTTTATACCACAAGATTTAAATATTTTCTTTATTTTCTTAAATTTTGTATTCAATATTACAATTTTTTTTAACGATATATTTTAACTTTAAAATCACAAAATTTTAAAAAAATTCTTATTATATTACGTATTACATATCAAGTCAACACCATAAATAGAAACTTTGTTTTTTTATGCATTCAAGCACTAAATTTGTACGGCGTCAAAAACGTAGGTCCGTCTAGTTCAGAAATATCCTTTCCGTTCGTTATTGTCCGCACGCAATTACCAAACAAACTTCACAGAGTTTCCTTCTAATCTTTCTAGAAGAAAAGAATTGTGAATTTGGATTATAGATTCTAGGTGAAATAAAATCACATACTTTAATTTGATATTACATTAAATTGTCACATACTTTAGCAGAGGTTTTAGGTTCGGTTAGAGTGAATAAAAGTCTCACATTAGTTGAGAAATGGATTGGAGATCTCCTTATATAAACTTGGACACTCTTCTCCTCATGAGCTAACTTTTGAGATTGACTTAGACTCAAGTGTCATATTTTACATGATATCAGAGTAAGATCCATCCTCGTTTGGGCTTGGGCGTGAAGGTGGTGTTAGAGTGGTAAAAGTCTTACATTGGTTGAAGAATGAACTAGTGGTCTCCTTATATGAACTTGAACAATCCTCTCCTCATAAGCTAGCTTTTGTGGTTGATCAATTAAGCTCAAATATCATATCTTTACATGCTCCACTCTATTCTCCACAATTATTATTTTTTAAATGTCAATTCTTTAACGCGTGAAAATTAAAAAAGAATCAAACTACATATAAAAGGACAAGAATATAATAATGAAACTAAAAAGCATGTATTCTAAATTTCTAATTGATTAAGCTTTAGACAAAATCGTATCAATAAACTTGAATACAAAGAAATTTTTTAACTTCAAGCATACAGTAGGAATGAAAAACTCTTTAGTAGCGAATGCTTTATAAGTAGACACTAAATTTCAAATACATTAACAAAATAAATAAATATTAGTACTTTTTATGTGCAAACAAATCCTTAACTTGTCCATCTCTAGAAATGGAGGTAGGGTGGTATGCAGTGTCGAGTCTCAGGATTTTCTTTCAGGGGGTTCGAAAAATATAAATATAAATGTGTATATAAGTTAATAAAATAAAATTTCAAGGAAGTAGTAGTATATAATTTTAGTGGCGGTGCCTTGAATATTTTTGGGTTTAAAACCACACTTTTAACATGTTTTATAAAATAAAAAACTAAAAAAAACGTGAAAAACAGATCTGAAACTCAAAATAAAAAACTGAAACTAAAAAAAATAAAAATAAAATGCTAACACAGGGATTCGAATCCTCGACGTGAAGCTTAATTTCTAGAGAACCTGCTACTGGGCTATCAATTTCTCTTCGTCATTGAGGGAATTCAAAATATATATATCCCTGTAAATACAGAATATTACCTGAGCTTTCCAATTCTAATCATCACCACCTACTATAACCCTTTCATTTTATTTTCTTCCCAAGTCAAGTTGATGTCTTCTAAGCACCACCATCATATTTCACGTGCTTCATAACTTATTGTTTTCTTTTATTTTCTTGAGTGAAGCTTTACAGTATTAATCTTACTTGTAGAAAAAAAAAACTTTTTCGTTTTTCATTTATATAAATCTAGTTTTATATATGCTTATGTTTTATTTGAATTTGTTAAGATGAGAGGTTTGAGAAGACGAAATCTCCATTGATGATGAGAGCATAAATCTTGATTAGAGAAGAAGAATGAAATTCTGCATTCTGAATTAATTGTGTACAATGGTAGTTCAGACTGGTATTTATACAACTGGATAAGAAAAATATCTAAAGTCCTAACTAACTGAAAAGAAAAGTAACTACCCTATGATTTGATAGCTAACTAACTAATTCTAACAGACTCGATCAATTAATTAATATGACGTCTATACTAAATTAACTAATTCTAAATGTATCCACACTTAATCTCAATACCCCCGCTCAAGTTGGAGGAGAAGTAATCGAAGCCAACTTGTCCAAAAGAGTAGAATGCTTAATCCCGGTAAGTGCTTTGGTAAGGATATAAGCTAACCGAGCAGTAGTGTCAATGCAATGCAATGTAATGAGCCCCTCTTGAAGCTTAGTCCTCACAAAATGGCAATCCACTTCAATGTGCTTCGTACGTTCATGGAATACAGGGTTCCTTGCAATGTGAATGGTTGCTTGGCTATCACAATATACAGGGAATGGTCCATTATGAGGTACAGTCAGTTCCTCAAATAATCTTTGCAACCAAGTCAGTTCTCCCACTACCTTTCTCAAAGACCTGTACTCTGCTTCAGCTGAGGAAAGGGAGATTGTTTCTTGCATCTGGACTTCCAGCTAACAGGACTATCTCCCAACAACACAATATAACCACTAACAGACTTCTTTGAGTCAGGGCAGGCAGCCCAATCAGAGCCACAGTAGGCTTATACTCCGAAATTGGCAGATGAGGACATAAAAACACCTAGAGTAGGATCCTTCTTGAGATACCTTAGCATGTGAAAAGCAACATGTAAATGAGGCTCCCTAGGATCCTGCATGTATTGACTAAGAAGTTGCACACCATAAGCAAGATCAAGTCTGGTATTTGTAAGAAAGTTCAGCTTGCCAACTAATTTTCTATAGTAAGTAGGATCATCCAAAGTTTTTCCTTCATGTGATCTTAGCTTAACATTTGAATCGAGGGGAGATGATAAAGGAGTCATGTGATCACAGTTGAATTCCTTGAGGAGGTCTAACACAAACTTCATTTGAGAAATCATAATTCCATCATCTTTGTACAAAACTTCCAGGCCCAAAAAGTAATGCAGTCTGCCAAGATCTTTGATTTTAAACTGACTGTCAAGGAACCTTTTAAGCTTATCAATTTCAGCAGTGTCTGTTCCTGTGAGTAGGATGTTATCAACATAAACACCTAGAAAGACAGTAGATGCACCTCTTTTTCTGTAAAACAAAGAGTAGTCATGGAGGGAATGAACATAGCCTCTTGTGTGAAGTGCTTCAGTTAATTTCTTGTACCATTGTCTGCTAGCCTGTTTTAGACCATATAATGACTTGTTAAGTCTACAAACTAGACCTTTGTGAGGGGTGGTCAGACCTGGTGGCACATCCATATACACTTCCTCATGTAGATCTCCATGGAGAAAAGCATTATTAACATCAAATTGATATATATTCCATTGTTTCTTTGCAGCAGTGGCAATGAGTGCCCTCACAGTTGTCATCTTGACAACAGGTGAAAATGTCTCTGTATAATCTATGCCATGATGTTGAGTATATCCCTTTACCACCAGCCTTGTGTTTGACTTTATAAACCTACCTGCAACCAATGGACTTCTTACCCTTTGGCAGATTTATGAGAGTCCAAGTATTGTTGTCATGCAGGGCAAGGAACTCTTGTGTCATAGCCCTTGGCCATGTAGGATCCACAGATGCTTCCTCAAATGAGTTAGGTTCACAATCATGAGAAACATTCATTACAAAAGACTGACTGTCAGGATTTAAAACAACATGAGAAATATGATGTCTAAGGGTAAAAATGGCACTAAGGGATGAAGATTGTGGTGTGATTGATGTACCTGAGGATGGTAGTGTGTGAACATAGTCAGACAAATATGTAGGTACTTTATGAGTTCTTTGGGATTTTCTAAGGGGTGGTGTGAAGAGTGTATTAACAGATGAAGTATGGTCATCAGCAGGTATATTATTATTATTATCTAGTTGATCTTGATCACAATACGCAGTAGGGGAAGAATTATCATTAAAAGACACGGGGTAGTCATGTAGTGTCACAAAATTAAAAGGGAATGATGGAAAATGAGTAGTATCTTTAGTCATGGCAAAAGGAAAAATGGTTTCATGAAAGATGACATCCCTTGAGATATGGATTTTCTGAGTGGACAGATTTAAGACTTTGTAACCCTTTGTAGCATAGGGATATCCAACAAACACATGTGGTATAGCTTTAGGTTTAAATTTGGTTCTGTGAAGTTTTGAAATGGTAGGATAGCAAAGACACCCAAAACTCTTTAGATGTGAGTATGAGGGTTGATGTTTATATAAAATCTCATAGTGGCATTTATTGTGAAGAGGGGAAGAAGGTAGTCTATTGATGAGGTATGTGGAGGTAAGTATGCATTCACCCCAGTATTTCACTGGGAGTTTTGATTGAAAAAGAAGAGCCCTTGCTGTTTCAAGAATGTACTTGTGCTTTCTTTCCATCACTCCATTTTTTTGTGGGGTATAGGGACAAGATTTTTGGGGAATAATTTCCTTGTTCTGGAAAAACATAATGGATTCATTGTTAGTGAATTCCAATCCATTATCTGATTTAATTGTTTTAATGGAGGTTTTGAACTGGTTCTCAACCATGAGGAACAAAGCTTTGATGATATGTAGGGCATTACTTTTACTGCTAAGAAGATATGTCCAAATGGACTTGCTAAAATCATCTACTAGAGTAATGAAGTATCTAAAACTGTTATGAGTTGTTGTTTGGTAGGAACCCCAGAGATCAACATGTAGTAGTTCAAAAATGCTGGTGGTAGTTTGGGATTTTTGTGGAAAAGGTAATCTTAATTGCCTGGCCATTAGGCACATAGGGGAAAAAAAAAGGTTGTTTTGGTGAGAAAGCCACAGGTATAGAGGATATGCATTTTATTTTTACAAAGGGTACATGACCAAGTCTATAGTGCCACAGTAAATTCATGCTATCAGTAGGAAAATAATTGAAAGGTGTGGCAGCAACATTATCTTTATTACCAACAAGTGAACTGATTACATTTGAGTGAGAAGTACATGGAATAGGAACACATTGAATCTTATTGCTAGATAAAGGAAAACATGAAGTATGATGTTGTTGTTGTTGATCATTGTGGCTAGTCTTTTGTAAACAATCTGAGCAAATGAAGTAGAGACCATCATGTACTTTACCAATCTCCAGAGGTCTCTTCAGTGAAGGGGCCTGCAGTAGACAAGAAGTGTAGAAAAATAGACGGTACATTTGAGATGATTTACTAGAGAATTGATGGAGATTAAATTATATTTGAAAGAAGGGGCATAAAGTACTCCGGACAAAGTGATCTTGGGGGTAAGATGCACACTACCAACCTCTGTAACTTTGACTCTATATCCATTTGGTAATCTGACTAACATAGGACAGGGTAGAATGATCATATTCACAAGGTGATTTTTGTTAAAAGTCATATGGTGGGATGCTCCTGAGTCTAATATCCATAAATCAGTCCTTGTTTTGAAACATTCACATGAGAATTTAACAAAATTAGGAGAGGGAGAGCAAACAAAGATACCTGCAAAGTTCACAGCTCCACATGTTCAATCATTTTATCTGCCACAGAGTTAGAGTCCTGGAACTGGTTCAACAAATGAGCAACTTGGTCATATTGTTCCTTGGTGATACTGATATTTTCATTTCCTTGAGCATCACTATGAAAATCTAATTCCCTTTTCTGTCCACCAGCAACTTCATCACAGGATATTCTTACAGAGTTTGCTGCTCCACTCTTTCCCTTAGTGTTATGCCTTTGATTTGAGTAAGTATTGTGTGCCTGATTTCTTGAATTGTACTGATCACGATTAGGAGCTTTCTGATGCTGGTTTGTACCATAATTGTTTGAGGATTGGGAATTGAAAGAATTTGGAGGCGTGCCACCAGATGGGTAACCATGTAGCCTGTAGCATTTTTTCTTTAATGTGACCTGGCTTTCTACAGAATTCACAAAAAGGTCTCCCTCTAGGTGTTGTGTTTGGAACATAATAGTTTGTTTGAAAATTTCTTCCTCCTGAACCTGATGAACTTGTTATGAGGGAACTACTTTCAGCAAACATTTGGTTGTTGTTGGGCTTGAATTCCTTTTGTTTTTCCTCTTGTACTAACAAAGCAAAAGCTTGTGTCATAGAAGGTAAGGGATTCATCATCAAAATACTTCCCCTAATTGTGGTATACACCACATTCAAACCCATGAGAAACTGAATCAGACGTCTATCTTGTTCTGCCTTATGAATATTAGCCTTAGCTCCACACACACATACACAATTGCACTGACTCAAAACACATAAATTGTTCAGCTCTTCCCAAAGCTTCTTAATGCGAATATAGTATGTAGTGATATCGAGAATACCTTGATTAAGATCATTAATTTCCTTCTGAGTTTGATATAATTTTGCTCTATTTGTTTGATCGTAACGATCCTCCAGTTCTGTCCATAGTTCCAGAGCATCATTGATATATTCAAAACTGTCTGCAATATCTCGACCTAGAGAATTAAGAATCCAAGATGTAACCATATCGTCGCACCTCACCCATTAACGATAAGTGGAATGATTTACATCTGGTCTCTTACACTCACCATTGATGAAGACTAGCTTGTTCTTCACCGACAAAGATCGAAGCACACTACGGCGCCAAGAGTGAAATACAGTGCCATTAAAAGGAACAGGTACTAGTACTACACCAGGACTATTTGAGGGATGAATGTAAAAATGACTTCCTGTATCAATTCCAGATGAGGTAGTGCTAACTGAATCAGTGCTAGCAGATGTGAGATTTACCATTTCTAATCAGGAGAAAAATCAAAGAAAATTGGGGAAAAGAGAAGATCTGATGCAGAAATTAAAGACGAAGAGAAAGAGGAAGAATAAAGTGTCCTTGCTCTGATACCCTGTTAAGATGAGAGGTTTGAGAAGACGAAACCTCCATTGATGATGAGAGCATAAAGCTTGATTAGAGAAGAAGAATTAAATTCTGCATTCTGAATTAATTGTGTACAATGGTAGTTCAGACTGGTATTTATACAGCTGGATAAGAAAAATATCTAAAGTCCTAACTAACTGGAAAAAAAAAGCAACTACCACGTGATTTGACAGCTAACTAACTAATTCTAACAAACTCAATCAATTAATTAATATGACGTCTACACTAAATTAACTAATTCTAAATGTATCCACACTTAAATCTCAATAATTTCTCTCAGAATTTGGATAAGTCATATGCGTTACATTGTGTGCTACTACAAGGATCTTTAACTTTGACAATGATAGGTGAACCTTATATTCAACGTTGATTAGTAATTATATTATGATAAGCTTTGATATATACTGTTATAAGCTCCAATCTTTATAAGAGATGTAAAATATTTTTACTTGATGCAAATTATTAGTTTCATTTTTGAACTATTGATAGTCTTAAGAACACTATTCATTTGACTAACTAAACTTAGATACACCCTCAATGCACCATGATCTGCCACATGACATAACAAGAGGTCTCAAACTCTTGTAGAAGCATGAACTCTTAATTAAAAACTGAGAGAAGTGTTGAAAACACCCTTAAATTTGACAAAAATTTAAGAGTGTATTTTACTCATTTGTCAGATTAGAATTTTGTATTTAAGTTCAGTTAGTCAAGTAAAAAAATATTATAAAGTATGTCAATAATTCAAAAGTAAAACTAATATTTCACACCAAGTTTACCGTGTTTTCTGAATATATATAACTGTTACATTTTCTCACCTTTTATCCATTATCATGGTAAATCTACTCATACCTTTTATCCAATATAAATTAACTATAGGCTAGACAAACCATTTTCATAATTTTAAGACAAGTGAAAATCAACGGAAAAGTCAACCACCAGTCTAACTCCAAAATACTTGATAGAGTTTTATTAGCGGCCATTAACTCACAAATTAAAATAGATAATTAATCATATTTCAATTTTGAGTTAGATTGCTAGGTCCAATCTGTAGTTTCCAATTTAAAAAGGCTAGATCTGAAATTTTCAATTTAGGCATTTGAATAGTAAAATTGCACCTAATTCGAATACAATTATTAAAGATTTTCGAGGTTAGTCTCTTAATCGTATGCTTTTTTATTTTTATATTTTGGAAAAACTTGTAGCTTAGGTTAAATCAGATAATATATAAATATCGTGTTAAGGTAAAGATGGCATGAATTGATCATTTTTTGGTTGGAGGAGTGAGTTAGCCTAGCATAATATTTGGAATATATATCTATTCTAAGTATGATTGAGGATATTAATTAAAATTGAGATAAATTTTCATATCATAATTGTAAAATTCTTTATTCCATAAAATGTGGGATAGATGATATATCTTGATATAATAGTCTCAAGATTGTAATCTTAGTTATTATCTGAGTATAACTTAATTTTGAACCCAATAGAAAAAACAATTCAATGCCTAAATCCTTATAATAATTTTGATACTTTCTCTTTATTTCAATTTATTGTCTCACTTTTTTTAGTCTTAAAAAATGCATCTTTTCTTTTTAACAATTCCTTAATTCTAACTTTTAACATGGTACATTTAGAATTACAAGATTGAATGATATTTGGTATTTTTAATACCACAAGATTTAAATATATTCTTTATTTTCTTAACTTTTGTGTTCAAAATTACAAAATTTTTAAAAATTATTTTAACACATTCGATATATTTTAAATTTTAAAATCACAAAATTTTAAAAAATCTTATTATATTACGTATTACATGTCAACTCAACACTATAAGTAGAAACTTAGTTTTTCTATGCATTCAAGCACTAAATTTATACGGCGCAAGATGTATATACACGTAGGTCTGTCTAGTTCAGAAATATCCTCTCCTTTCGTTATTGTCCGCACGCAATATAATTACCAAACAAACTTCACAAAGTTTCCTTCTAATCTTTCTAGAAGAAAAGAATTGTGAATTTAGATTGTAGATTCTAGGTGAAATAAAATCACATACTTTAATTTGATATAATATTAAATTGTCACATACTTTAACAGAGGTCCTAGGTTCTGTTAGAGTGAATAAAAGTCTCATATTAGTTGAGGAATGGATTGAAGGTCTCCTTATATAAACTTGGACAATCCTCTCCTTATGAGCTAATTTTTGGAATTGAGTTAAACTCAAGTGTCATATTTTTACATGGTATCAAAGTCAGATCCATCCTCGTTTGGACTCTCGGTCTACACTCCAATTGGGTCTGGGCGAGAAGGGGGTGTTAGAGTGGATAAAAGTCTCACATTGGTTGGAGAATGAACTGATAGTCTCCTTATATGGACTTGAACAATCCTACCCCAACAAGCTAACTTTTGTGATTGAGTTAGACCCAAATGTCATATCTTTACAGGTTCCACTCTAATCTCCATAAAATTTTTTTAAATCTCAATTTTTTAACGCGTGGAAATTAAAGAAGAATCAAACAACATATAAAAGGACAAGAATATAATAATGAAATTAAAAAGCATGTACTCCCTAATTGATTAACTAATAAACTTGAATACAAAGAAAAATTTAACTTCAAGCATACATTAGGAATGAAAAACTCCTTAGTAGTGAATGCTTTATAAGTAGACACTAATTTTCAAATACATTAACAAAAATAAATTATTAATTTTTTATGTGCAAACAAATCCTTAATTTGACCATCTCTATTACTATTAGGGTGTGTTTGGTATCTTCAATTTTCTCATATTTGGTTGAGTTATATATTTTGGAAAATATTTTTCAAATCAACTCATTTTCCTCAAATTTAAGGAAAATGACTTCCCTTTAAAACTTAAGGAAAATATTTTCCGAAACTCTTCTCCAACTTCAAATTACAATTATTTTTTTTGAAAAAATCAATTTATTTTGTCCCTACCCTCAAACCACCCCTCCAAAAAATATAAAAAAATTTAAAGCTTATTTTAAAAAAATATTTTTAACTTCATTTTTTTACCCCACCCTCAATCCTATCCTCAGCCCCTTACCACCACCATCCCCCCCAAAAAAATAAAATAAATAAAATAAAAGTTGTTTTTAAAAGATATTTCTAATTTCAATTTGTTATCCTCCCCCCCATAAGCCCCCCACCCCCTTCAAAAATAATTTTAAGTTTTTTTTTTTTAAATTTCAACATCAATCATTTTTTCACCCCTACCCTCGACCCCCCCACCCCCACCCAAAAAAAAAATTAAGTTTATTTTTAAAAATAAATTCAATTTCAAAAATTATTTTCTACTCTATTAAAAATAAAAGAACTTTCTCAAAAACATTTTTCATTCATAAATCAAACACTAAAAATCTTTTTCGAAAATATTTTCTACTCACCAACCAAACATGAGAAAATAAGTAAAAAATCTATTTGTTTTCCAGAAAAACATTTTCCTTCATACCAAACACATCGGGGTAGTTTGGTTTGAATTCAAGTTATGATGAAATTAATTATGATGGGATAAATTATGATGAGATTACTTATGATGTGATAAGCTATGATGAAATTATTTTTTATTAAGTGTTTGGTTTGTTGTATTCAAAATAATAAATTTTAAGAACAATTTATTTGTTTACAAAAATGCCCTTCATGAATGTAAAATGTGATGTAACAAAAGGGTTGAAAGAGACATTTTTGTCATTTACTTATTTTATCCCGGGATAAGTTATTTCGGGATTACTATACCACCCAAGGGGAGGGATAACTTATCCCGATACTAATTATTAATTCCGGAATAAGTTATCCCGGACTTGTCAACCAAACAATAAATTAAGTAATACTATAATTTAATCTCAGGACTATTTGGTATTATCCTTCACACCAAACGACCCCTGGTGTTAACTAATTGTAAGAAATGGAGGTAGGGTGGTACGGAGCTTTCCAATTCTTATCATCACCACCTACTATAACCCTTTTATTTTATTTTCTTCCTAAGTCAAGTTGATGTCTTCTATGGATCACCATCATATTTCACGTGCTTCATAACTTATTGCTTTCTTTTATTTTCTTGAGTGAAGCTTTCAGTATTAATTTTACTTGTAGAAATGGTTTTTTTTTTTAAAAAAAAACATCGTTTTTCATTTATATAAATCTATTTTATATATGCTTATGTTTTATTTGAATTTCTCAAAAATTTGGATAAGTCGTATGCGTTACATTGTGTGCTACTACAAGATAAGGATCTTTAGCTTTGACAATGATAGGTGAACTTTATGTTCAACTTTGATTAGTAATTATATTATGATAAGCTTTGATATATCTACTATCTACTTATATATAAGTGTGAATAACCGCACATGTGGCAGTCTGCCTGCTTGACATGTGTGGTTCCACACTTACATATATATTTATCTATTTTTTCTCTTTTTTAATTTGCTTGTCTCATTTTTTTAATTTTTATATATTCAAAAATTGCATAAAAAATACTATAAATCATGATAATTAACAACTAAATTAATATATTCGTGTCACATAAAGTGTTTACTACTTATATATAAGTGTGAATAACCACACATGTGTCTGCCTGCCTGCTTGACATGTGTGGTTCCACACTTACATATATATATTTATCTATTTTTTCTCCTTTTTAATTTGTTTTTCTTATTTTTTTAATTTTTATATATTCAAAAATTGCATAAAAAATACTATAAATCATGATAATTGACAACTAAATTAATATATTCGTGTCACATAAAGTGAGACAAGAGAAGTAACATCTATTATTTAATTTGAAAACTACGTAAAAAATATTGTAAATCTGAATAACTAAAAATCATGATAATTGACAACTAAATTAATATATTTGTGTCACATAAAGTGGGACAAGAGAAGTAACATGTATTAATTTAATTTGAAAACTACGTAAAAAATATTCTAAATCTCAATAATTAACAACATATTGACTCTTGAAATTATATTTGTTCTACATAAATTGGGACAAGAAAAATAATATATATTATTTAAAAATTAAGTAAAAATTACAATAACTAACAACTTAAAATATTTAAAAATCATATCAAAATTTAATTGACTCTTTAAATTTTATCTATGTCACATAAAGTGAGGCAAAAAAAAACATATTGGGCCCGTGCTAGCACGGGCACTTATATCTAGTATTGTCATAAGCTCCTATTGATTCTGCATCTTATATAAGAATCTAAAATATCCTGAACTTGACGCAAACCTTATTAGTTCGACTTCAAACTAATGATAGTCTTAAAAATATCATTTACTTGACTAACTAAACTTAAATATACCCTCGATACACTATTGGTCTGCGGCATGACATAACAAGAGGTCGCAAACTCTTGTAGAAGCATGAACTCTTAATAAAAAGTCAAGAAAAGTGTTGAAAATACTCTTAAATTTGACAAAAAATTAGGGGTGTATTTCACTCGGGTTACAAAATCGGAATTATATTTAAGTTCAATTAGTCAAATATAAAGATGTTCAATAATTCGAAGGTAAAATTAATAATTCACACCAAATTTAAGATACTTTCTCTTTAGAATATACTCCCTCCGTTTCACAAAGAATGATCTCCTTTCATTTTTAGTCAGTTTAAAAAAGAATGACCTCTTTCTTTTTTTGGTAACATTTTAATTTCAGCTTTTCACGTGACATATTTAAGGCCACAAGATTAAAGGATAATTTTATACATTTAACATAACTTTAATTTAGGACCACAAATTTAATTAATTAATTTTTTTTTTTAAATTTCGTGTCAAATTAAATTAGATCCTTCTTTGTGAATCGGAGGGAGGAGTAAGAAGTAAGAACCAATATGACAATGATACGAGCTGGCAGTGCCTATCCTTTTGGTATGTTGTCTCTCTGATTTAATAAAGGGGTGAGTAGTTACTGTGCTTATAGCCACCTCCCTTTCAGCTCTCCAATAATGTCACTCACCAAACAACCCATTTATGTAAAATCTTGAGCACTATAAGCATCAATTTCAACTTTTTTTTTTCAACTCAGAGTTTAATTTTGCACATATGAAAAATTGCTGACCATGTCTCTTGACATCTCCTCCATTGTATCCAGGTATATTTTGGTCCAAGATTCTTCTTTTCTTGTTCAGCACTTGAGGAATGTTTAGAAATTGATCATTCATATTCTGTTTTCCCCCCTTTCTTATTGGTCTCTCTTTACTTTACTTAGTATAAAAGAAATGGAACCAAAATTATTCAAATTAATAGTTCCTCCAACTCCTGTTTTACTTCTTAGTGGCAGAAAGTTTTCACTTTGCAATCTTGCTTGCTCATTAGCACAATTTTCTTCAACTAGAAACATGGGTTTACTTGTTATGAGGGGAATAAGGTTATGATTCATATGTGGAGTGTAATTGAGACCAGAGTAAAGTTTGCCCTCCGTTTCTTTTGTTTGTCTGGTTTTGACTTGACACGAGGTTTTAAAATTAGAGATATTGGAATGTATCAAAATGTTCTTTAATCTTGTGATCAAACTTGTTATGTTGAAAGTTGGGGTTGAACGTGGGGTTGTTCTTATTTTAACGGAGGGGTTTGAATTAGCTCCTTTGATGGTATTCTGAAATCTGAATTCTTTAATTAAAAATAAAGGGGTTCGATTTGCCCGTTAAGAGTAGGTACCTGTTCCCTGTCTTTGTTTCTATTTCATTCTATCTCATTGTATCACATTCTGTTCTGCGAGATTAGAAAATCACCATCAATACCTCGGTCTAAGTCTGAGATAATCCTTTGTTCCAGCCAATTAAGAAGTCTCAGATGTACTAGCTCTGCATCTTTGATGAATCATCGGTTCTCCCAAGAGGTCAGAATCTGTGAGCGAAGACATTAATGACAAAGAATTAAAGAGTTGCCAAAAAAAGCAAAGAGAGACTTTTTGAAACGGACTAAAAAGGAATGTAAGACGAACTAATTGAAATGGAGGGAATAGATACAAACTTGAAGTTATAGTTCTTTTGTTGACTAAGTTCAATTTAATTGTATTGAGTGAAAAAAGATGCTACTCCTTCGGTCCCAATTTATTTATGTGGCAAACTTCCTTTTTAAGTATGTCTCAAAAAGAATGTTAGGACTTCCTTTTCTACAAATAATTTAACTTTAAACTTCTTATTTCACCCTTAATAAAATAGTTACAGAAATGATTGGTCAAACCGCCACATAAATTGTAACGGAGGGGAGTTCTCTAGTCGTAAAGAGAAAGATGTTTGTGGTTTTATCTCCTTTAGCATTCTCCAAATCCTAGAGGAAAATGTATATTAACTGGATACTCTTGTGGCTTTCTTTCCTCCTGTCTGAAATGGTAAAGAAAATAAGTAACAATGCTACTTGAAACCTGTTACTTTACTGATCAAGTCCCTCTTCATATTTGTTACTAGGTACCTGAATTCTTGCAAGCTATATGAGGTCCTGCCCAATACTGCTGTGCTATCTCAGCTTCATAAGGTGGTCATCTTTTTTAATTTCTAGTTACTCTCCTCTAATATATGAAAATGAAATAATGTATCTTAATCAAGCTATTTTCATTATTCCATCTCTTTCTCTCTGAATCTGTTGTTAAGTTCTTTCTGGTTGGCGTAAGATCTAAATAATTAGTGGGTTCATTTTTCTGTTCATGACAGGTGAAATATTAGTGAACTGATGGTTTGCAATATAATGCTACACTTGCATCTAATGATAAATTGTACTGCAATCTTGCAACATTCGATAATCTCTATTTTGTATTATTGTGAACAGATTCTCTTGTTCTGTTAATAGTGTAAAAAGATTTTTCTTTGACGAATAAAATCTGATCATGATCATTAAGAGATTAGTCGCCTTTTTCAGGCCAGTATGCAGGGGAACGTTCAAAAGAGGAGCACTCTAGTAATTCCACTTGATGAGCTTGAAGATGATGACATGTTGCCTCTTGTCGATATATTGCTTAATGTCCACCTTTTCAATGTTGATGCAGTAGACATACTTTCCACGTCAAAATCGGTTGTGAATCAAGAATCTATCGTGTCTTTAATGCGTGCAGTCAATTCAACACTCCGAATTGTTGATCTTCAGGATACACTATTTAGAAAGGATAGCTTGTGGTATGCCTGAATACTATTGTTTAATAGTGAAGTTTGGATATCATCTTGCCTTTCTCATTTATCCTTCTCCAGCAACTGAAACCAGGAAAAGACTTAGAAAAAGAAACTATTTTTCTCCTAAATATATGACAATTAGAAAGAGGTGATATACAAGTTTACTCTCATATTTTCCTAGTTGTGACTTTAATGTGCATAAGATGATAGATTGTATCCGCTGTTTGACAATATCAATAAATGACGAATTGTGGAAAAGAGAGATCTGTAAGTTCACAATGCTAACTTCTTTTTTGAATTCTGGCTTCTGCAGGGATCTTTTTCAAGGTGGTTTGAATTGCCAATTGCTAAAGCTGAGGTCCACTGAGATTCAAAAGTTGAATATGATTGGAAGATTCATGCAGTTACACACCCTTAATCTGGACTTTTGTTCTTCTCTCACTAGCTTAGAGAAGGATTGCTTTACTTGCATGCCAAAATTGATGCGCCTTTCCATGTGTGGAACTAGAATAGCTGATCTGTGGACAACCCGTGAGGCTTTGTATCGGCTTCATTCTTTGACAGAACTAAGGTTTCAAAATTGCATATGTTGCAAAGATACTGGGCCATGTCTTGCATCATCCAGTAAGATGACAAATCTTCCTGTTTCTGAAATAACTTAAATCAGGTTATTCACACAAGGACTTTGACAGCAACCGTAAAGTATTTTAATCAGAAATGTGACAATAAATTTGGTATGCAGATGGTGCAGACAGTCCAGCTTCTGTTGGAAAATTATTTATAAACCAGGACTCACTTAATGATTCAGCGGATAGAGTATCAAATCATTTTGAAGGAATTCTTTCATCAGATCCCTCTTTTGTTGCCATAAGCGGAAGGGCGGATTTTCAACTTGAGGTCTATAACTTTGCTTTACGCTTGCAGTGGTTGACTGAAGTTCTTGTTTTTTTATAGCTCAAACATCTGTATTCTTCAATGTATGTATCAGGTTTCTTTTGGTGATTTGCATGTTGAAGGGAGAGATGATTGTCCCGAGTATATAAACTTGAAACTGAGAGATACTTCAGTTGTTTCCAAAATGTATCTTACTTGTCATCCTTCACCAATCTGCTATGAGAAGCACTACAGGGAATACCTGATTGCATCATTGCCTCATCTACGGGTTCTAGATAACTTTCCTGTAAAAAAACTAGACAGAGAAATGGCAAATACTGTTTTCTCGCAGTACTATGAGTATCTTCCATACAAA
>JAJOOS010027555.1:0-14745 GCA_029582725.1 Solanum chiquidenum
GATTTTCGAAAAACGAAACAGATTTTTTTATATACAGCTAAACAAGTTTCCGGTAACTTCCGAAGCACATTTTTAAGAACTTTTTGGGTCATTTCAAATATAATCATTTCATTAAGTTCTCGACTCCAAATTCACATATAAGGCTCTAGTTTCACTCTATCATTTTCCCAGTCGTTACACCTATAGTGACCCTAACACCTAGTTTTGAGAGTCTAAGCAGTTAAAATACGGGCAAGCATATGGTATAGAGCACTAACTTTACTTGAAGTCACTTCTGAGCGTGAGGGTTGACCAAATCCTAAAAACTTGAAAGTCATATCTCTTGTGAGTGAAAAAGGATTCCTTTTGAAGAGAGGGCACTAGTTACATTGTTGGAATATTGATACCTTGGTGATTGTGAATGGTGTATGTTGTGGTGTCTGTTGGTCGATCTATGTCATGTTTTGATCCGTATGAGTTGAATTTTTTAGTCTAAGAGAAAAGATCTTCACTGAGAAACTGAAATGGATTGAAATGGCCATATGATTGCTTGAATTGGTATGTTTGCTTCTACACAAGTGTCGTTTAGAGTGTTAGTGTGTCGCTTGAGGACAAACAACATGTTTAAGTTGAGGGGGTTGATATATCGTGCGTTTATATTATTTTTGATACATTTCACTTCAAAGTTGTGTGTGTCTAGGGCCATTTGTATGGGAAATAATGTTTTATTTGTTATGTTTGTAGAAAATAAACTTTGATGCGGTTGAGTGAGATGACATCTGAAATTCTGCAGAAGTCGCCACTTACGGAGGGACCTACGGACCATAGGTCCTGTGATGGTCCGTCAATGGGTAGGCGTAGAGAGGAGAATTAGGGAATTCTGCCCAAGTGTGGAACTACGAACGGACCGTAGGTCGACCTACGGGTTATCCTGCACATTCGTCGAATGTGAAGTTCTAGTACCTGATGAAAATCCTAAGTGTGGAGCTACGGAAGAGGACCCAACCTATGGTCTATCATGCACATCCGTCATTGATGAACTGGGAGTTAAAGGTTCCAGCCTCTGCTGAAAAAGTTTAAGTGTTGACCAACGGAAAGGACCTACGGACCGTAGGTCGACCCTCGGTCTGTAGGTCGAGTCGTAGATCAAAGTCGCGTCCCAGAAGTTTACTTCCTTATTTTGTTTATTTTTTGTGTAGGACGTGTTTTTCTATAAATAGGGTATGTAAACCTCATTTTTGGGGGTTAGATATTATTGTTTACTTTTAGTTCTTAAAATTTTCTTTGGAAATTAACTTGCAAAATTTGGCAACTTGATTTCTGAATTTCGGTTTATAAGATTTTCACTTTGAAATTCAAGTGGAGATTTCGGGTTTCTTCTACTCTAAATGTAATTTCATGAATTCTTCTTATTAAAACATGAATTGTGTTCTTTCAAGCATGAGTAGATAAATCCACAACTAAGGTTGTGGGAACCATGAGTGATTAACAACGTATGAATAATAACTAAGTAATTATTGAATAGTTTTTATGCATGTATTGGTAATTCCTTCGCTTAGAAGTCTTTTGAACAAGTGCACGTGTTAGAACTATCCAAGTTGCTACTTGCTGAACCAAGGAGGTGGTTAATAAGAAAAGAATTATCAACAGAGATTTAGTGGGATACAATCTAATAGTCTAATGTCAATTGGTGCGAGTCTGAAAACTAAGCTATACATTAATGTGATGTCTAATATGAGGTAAATGTAAGGGTTAGTAGAGTATACACACGTTGATGGACCAAGGTGCGGGGTGAAATTCCCTCTTTGGAGGACCAATCACTTAGGGATACCTATCTTACCAAATTTGCATGTAAAACACTAGGAAAGGATTACTATTATTAGGATTACTACATTAAAAGCTTATGGGGAACACATACACCCTAGTTTCTCTTTCACAATGATAACAACAAAGTTTGAATCTTGTGTACTTGTTACCTAAACAACAATCAGTTATTTGGTTACACATAGACCCCCTTTAATTTCTTGTTTCGGAAATAGTTTGACTAAACGGATATAATAGTTAGTAAAGTTTAAGTTTGAACCATATTCCTCGTGGGATCAACCTCAACCTATAAGTTGGGTTCTTTAATTTACAACGATCACTTATACTTCTTTAGGGAAGTTTAATTTGAGCGTATCAACTATAGGTGACCATCCACGGACCACGAGGACGGACCGTGGATCACCCTATGGTCCGTGGGTGGCAACCGTGGGTTGCACCTGCAACTTTTGGAAATCTGATGGTTCGGTCTATTTTCAGATACGGGGTGTTACATTATCACCCCCTTGGGAACATTCATCCTTGAAGGAACTCTAAACTAGTTGGATAGGGAGGGAAAGATCTACAAACCCTACAACAATTTACTAGAACCTGATTTCTCACAGAACTAAGTTCCAAGGCCATGCAAATACTCTGAAAATGCAAGTACAAACTGAAGGAACATATACTAAGACTGAATTTACGAATGAATGAGTGAAATGATGAAGAGGAAGTATTACCTCAAGATGGAATGGAATCGGAAGGAAAGAGATGAGGATACTTGGCCTTCATGGCTACTTTTACTTCCCAAGTAGCTCCCTCTATGGACTGACTCCTCCACAAAACCTTAACTTTTGTTTCTCAACCTTCGAACCTGACTATCAAGAATCTCAACTGGTACATCCTCATAAGTGAGGCTATCCTTCATAACCACACTCTCTAAAGGTACTATAGATGCTAGATCAACTATACACTTCTTCAAAAGCGAAATGTGAAAAACCGGATACATTGTTGCTAGTTCTGTTGGAACCTCGAACTCATAAGCAACTTTACCAACTCTTTTCAAGATCTTGTAAGGGCCTACATATCTAGGATTGATCTTCCGTTTCTTTCCAAATCTCATCACCCCTTCATGGGTGACACTTTCAGGAAAACCCAATCATCAACTTGGAACTCTAATTCCCTTCTCCTTAAATCGCATAGGACTTCTGGAGACTCTAGTTGTCTTAAGTTTATCTCTAATGAGTTGCACCTTCTCCATTGCATCATGAACTGAATATAGCCCTATCAAGGTTGCTTCACCTACTTCAAACCAACTAACTGTAGATCTATATCTACGCCCATACAATGCCTTATAAGGGGTCATCTGAATGCTGGAATGGTAGCTATTATTGTAGGCAAACTCTAAAAGAGGAAGGTGATCATCCCAACTACCCTTGAAATTGATCACGCACGCTCTCAACATGTCCTCTAAGGTCTTAATGGTACGCTTTGCCTGACCATCCGTCTGTGAATGAAATGTTGTGCTAAGATTAACCTGAGTACCAAGACCTTTTTTAAATGACTTCCAGAAATGAGAGGTAAACTGAGGACCTCTATCTGAGATGATAGAAAAAGGAACCCCATGCAACCTGACTATCTCATTAATGTAAATCTTGGCATAGTTCTCTGCCAAATCTGTACTCTTGACAGCCAAAAAATGTGTAGACTTAGTAACTCTTTTAGCAATAACCCAAATGTAGTCATGTTGTCTACGAGTACGAGGTAAACATGTAATGAAGTCCATGTTAATCAGTTCCCACTTCCATGTAGGAATAATGATCTCTTGGGTTATACCTCCTGGTTTCTAATGTTCTACCTTCACTTGCTGGCAATTAGGGCACTTAACCACAAAATCCGCTATATCCCTTTTCTGTCTCAATTCACCAACTTTAGGAATGCATAATCGACCCTGATAGCGAAGCACACCATCTCCCCCTTGGGAGAATACCTCAACACTATGTTGATGGACTGCACCCTTTAGTTGAAGCAATATTGAATCACTGTCTTGCTTTTCCTTAACCTCCGCTACCAATGAAGATTATGCCCCATTCTGAACTGTTACACCACCATCTGATATGCTCATAAGGTGAACTCTCAAGCCAGCAAGCCTGTGAACATCCTTTCCTGGTTCTTTTATTTTTTCCTCAATATGTGCTACACTACCCATAGATAGTCTACTAAGAGCATATGCTACTACATTGGCCTTACCAGGATGGTAAGGCACACTCATATCATAATCTTTTAGGAACTCAAGCCTTCTCCTTTGGCGAAGATTAAACTATTTCTGGATGAAAACATACTGAAGGCTCTTATGGTCTGTGAACACATCTGCATGACCACCATACAAGTAATGTCTCCAAATCTTAAGTGCAAACACCACTACTACAAGCTCGAGGTCATAAGTTGGATAATTATTCTCATGCACCTTAAGTTGTCTAGAAGCATAAGCTATAACCTTACCTCGCTGCATTAACACACAACCTAGGCCAGCTCTGGATGCATCACAGTAGATAACATTTATGTTCGAACCCTCTGGTAGAGTCAAAATGGGAGTTGTAGTCAACCTAGTTTTCAGTTCTGCGAAGATCCTCCCACAATCATCTGCCCACTGAAACTTAACCTTTTTCTGAGTCAACTTAGTCAATGGAGAGGCTATCGATGAAAATCCTTCCATGAACCTTCTATAATAGGCAGCCAAACCTAAGAAGCTTCGGATATTTGTGAGAGAGGTAGGTCTGGGTCATTGTTTCACTGCTTCTGTTATCTAGTAATCCACTTGGATCCCTTCGCTAGACACAATATGTCCAAGGAAAGAAACAGATTGCAACCAAAACTCACATTTGCTAAACTTATCGAATAACCTGCGATCTTTGAGAGTTTGCAGGAGAACACTCAAATGATTCTCATGGTCTTCCTTATTGATAGAGTAAATGAGAATATCATCAATAAAGACAATAACGAACAAGTCCAACTACAGCTTGAACTCTCTGTTCATCAAGTCCATGAAATCTATAAGATCATTAGTTAGTCCAAATGACATAACTACAAATTCATAGTGACCATACCGAGATCTGAAACTATCTCTGACTTTAAGCTGATGATAACCGAATCTGAGGAATATCTTTGAGAAATGACTATCACCCTGAAGTTGGTCAAACAAGTCATCAATCCTAGGGGAAATACTGGGTCTGATGAAGCCCTTATATAGAAGGTATTTAAACTGCTCTTTCAATTACTTAAGATCACTGGAGCCATTCTGTAAGGATGAATCGAAATAGGCTGGGTATCTGGAAGGAGATCAATTCCAAAGTCGATTTCCCTTTCTAGGAAACTCCAGGAAGATGTTCTAGAAATGCTTTTGGGAACTCATTAACTACAGGAACTGACTCAAGAGTTGGGGTTTCAGAGCTTGAATCCTTAACGCGAACTAGATGATAGAGATAACCCTTAGAAATCATCTTTCTGGCCTTAAGGTAAGAGATGAATCGACCCATAGGCGCTAAGCTACTACCCTTCTATTCTAAGACAGGTTCGTCTGGAAACTGAAAATGAACAATCCTAGTTCTACAATCGACTGAGGCATAACAGGAATATAACCAATCCATGCCTAGAATGATATCGAAATTTACCATTTCTAACTCTACAAGATCTAGTAAGGTGACTTTATGAGAGACTGTGATAGGGCAAATTATGTATACCCATCTAGCTATAATGGGTCACCGATTGGAGTAGAGACCGAGAAGGGTTTTGAGAGAGTTTCTGGACTAACATTGAAGTTGACTGCTATTAAGAAATTACAAAAGAAAGAGTAGCCCCTAGATCCAACAAAGCATAAATATCTAAGTTAAAAATTCATAACGTACCAGTGACTAGATCAGGAGAATCTTCCCGATCCTGGTGAGCTTGAAGAGCATATAACCTTTTTTGGTATTTTCCGCCACTTGTACAAGATGAGTTACCCTGCTGAGTCGGGCAACCTGCTGGTGCTGCTGAAGTTGTAGATTGATCTCTACTATTATTGCCTCTTTGACCCTATTTAGTAGAAGGACAATCTCTCAACCTGTGACCAGACTGACCACACCCAAAGCATCCTTCCTTTCCTGCAAGACACTCGCACGAATGGTTCTTACCACACTTTGGAAAAGTTGGGTAGGTTCTGGTGCTTGAAACACTCCCATGAGACATAGATCATCATGCCCTATGTGTGTGATCATTTTAGAACTTGGAGGATGGAACACTAGTTGATGAAGGTTCTGGAGCTGAAGACTTTTGCTGAAACTGCGAGCGATTTCTACCACCAGATTTCTGTTAAGAATACTCATAGTTGCCCATTCTAACCTTTTTTTTATCCTTAGCCTGTTCTCTAAGCTTATATCCATCAACCTACTGAGCATGAGTCATGATCCTAGAGATGTTCATATTTTCCAGCAACATAGCATTCCTACACTCTGTTTTTACAAAGTCGGATACCCCATATAGAAACTTGTTCATTTGAACCCTGTAATCGGCAACCATGTCAGGAGAATACCTGGAGAGTTGGGTGAACTTGAGTCGATACTCTTGGACTGTCATGTCTAAAATTCATGAACTCCTTATCATTTACCTCCTTCAACTCTCTTGGGAAGAACATGTCCAGAAAAGTCTCACTAAAGCATTCTGAAGTGATAGGTGGTGCATCTGTACCCCTATTCTCTTTCCATTGAGTATAGCAGATGTGACCTACACCCTTAAGCTGATAGGATGCCAACTCTACCCTATCATTCACAATCACTTGCATCACTTCAAAGATCTTTTTGACCTCATCTATGAAGTTTTGGGGATCCTCACCAATTGTGATCCTAAGAACTTTGGTGGATTCATCCTAACAAAATCTCAAACCTTAGCTGCCACTAATCCTCCACTAGCATTTACAAGAACTGGAACCTGCTGGTTGTTCTGGTTAGTCGAACTCTGAGCCAAAAGCTAAATGGCATTTCGAAACTCAGCATTCGAAACTTCCTGATTTGGGACTAGAGGAGTTGCGTTAGTGTTTTGGGCATTCACATTCCTTTCATAAGCTCTACTAGGAGGCATGATATGTAAGCGCATAACGTCGAGTTAGAAACTAGGAATTAGATCATACCTTACGCACGATAAGAGTAACAAAAAAATTAAGGTTTTCCTAAAACACTTTGCAGCCTCCTTCTCATTAGATGTGATTCACTTCACACCCATGAAAATGACTCTACTTAGTGCGGCTTTTCAGACATCCTAGGACTCTTAAGCCTAATTCTCTGATACCAAGTTTGTCGAGCCCCCAGGATGCGAACACGAGACCCAGGGTCACGAGTGACCCCAAGCTAACCTTGCTGGCATATCATTAGCATACTAAATAAACTAAAGTAAAGAAATATTGTGCGGAATTAAATCATCATAAACACTAAAAGGATGGTCAATACCCATAATCTATCTTAATATATAAAAATTGGGACTTTAACAACAACTGAAAAGTCAAACTCAAATACTAAAGTTGAATCTTACTATGTCTAAAATAAGTCTCTAACTGACTAGAAGTGCTGGGACATGCCCCAGTTAAATCTAGCAAAAACTGAAACTAAGACTAAAAGTAGAAAGGAAACATGTATGTCATCCTCGGAGAATGAGGACTAACCACGGATGTTGCTAAGCTGAAGATCAGGAACCGATCAATGTGTGATTAGGAAGTTGAGGTCCTGAACCTACATCACGATAAGATGTAGCACAGAGTATGCGTCAGTACTTGAAAGGTACTAAACATGCAGAATAGAGTAAAGCTGAACAATAATCATAACTGAACCAAAGCATATATTTGAGTAGATAACATATAAGTATGATACTATACTGAGAATATTGAACATGAACTAACTAAATGCAATGACCAAGTTTATAACATGTTGAGACTGAAATCTGACTGTAGCTGATGACATGGTCAATGCAATAGAATCTGACTGGATTGTGGGAGCTACTAATAACCGACATAAAACTACATGACCTAAATATGGAGTCTAATGTATACACTCCATCGAGAGGACCCAATAAACCTTCCTAGAGGTATAGAGGCATGACTGGCGTGATCACTAAGTATAATGCCCACAGAAGGGACTTACCTACCGAGCACGTAGTTCTGGGACTCTGAGGGTGACTGACCCTAGTCCACTCGGTATTAAGCTACTCCCAATTAATTATGTAATTAACAATTTATGACTGAATTTATGTAATACTGGATAGCTCAAAATGTTGATATGCAATCTGAGTATGCAACATTAATATACGTAAAATGAAACATTCAAAAACTGAGGCAATTATGTATATCTGAAATAACTGACCTAGCATGTATAATTCATGAACTAAAAGAACTACATAGCTAGGGTTCTGAATTTATTAAAGAATATACACAAAAGAGTACTAAATTCATGACAATCTAATTTGGATCATTCTAACAGCTAAACCCCAACAATTTCTAACATTCAAGAAACCCTAGGTCTAGATAATATTAAGGTAATCAAGATTCTGACTGAAATATAGGGACCTAGTGGACGAAAGGAATCCATTAGTGAAATCCCACATACCTTGTAATGAAATTCACAGAGAAATCTTTCAATTTCGGGGTTGGAACTAATGAAAACTTGTTGCGCTCTTGAACTAGGGTTTGGTCGACTTTCTCCTCTGTTTTGCTCTAGTTTGATGATTTTTTGGTGAATAATTGATTAGGGTAAGTTCTAATTAGTTTACTAGGCTAAAACTGACCAAAATCACGTAGTGTAAGGGTTAAATGACGTAGGTTAGGGGTCCAACGCATAAGGAAAAGACCAAACAACCCCTGACTTAAAATCTGCTGAAGCCACCTACGGAGTGATCGACAATCCATCGACTGATCCACGATCCATCCTCGCAGTCCGTCGATCGACTTGGAGTATGGGTTCAGGGGGGTCCTGAGGGTCTCGACCTACGGACTGATAGACGATCTGTGGACTGATCCACGATCCGTCCTATCGGTCCGTCGATCGACTTCAAAGGATGGGTTCTGGGGAGCTGCAGGTGGCCATCCACGGACCACCAGGATGGACTGTGGGTCACTCTACGGTCCGTGGGTGGCAACTGTGGCTTGCACCTGCAACTTCTAGAAATCTGGTTGTTCGGTCTATTTTCGGATACGGGTTGTTACACGTAATTTCAAAAATCAGTAAGTCAAGTGATCTAGGTGGTACGACTCCCATGAACACCAATTTAGAATAAAAATTGAGCAAAGTAGTATCTGATCATTAATGATAAATATGCCAATGCATAGGCCGGGATGGTACCAAAAAATCCATCAGAATGAGAATACAATGCAATGCCTTCCATCACCAGCATTCAAACAAAGCTCTACAAAGCAAATAATTATACAACCACTGAAACAACTCTACCAAAGAAGAGAGTACTAACCTGGGATCTAATTGGTCCTTGCACATGGCCTCAGTCCCAACAATACAACCATATGTTCAATAAGGATAGAACATGCCCACCGCTAATAAACAACCCAAACGGATCAAGAAGATATTTCAAATCAATAAAGGGAGAGAAAATTCAAAGGACGACGCCCTTCCCAAATTACATCGCTCCAGTCTTATACTAAGCACAACTAGAACCAACCCACTGCTACCAAGGTCACACACATCAACGCAAGAAGAACGCCTACAATCAAGACCTACAAGGGAAAAATCATAACTACGAGGCAATAAAACACAACCTAAGGCATCTATTGTCCAACCTAGTCTAAGGCTACAATGAATCAATTATAATAAGCATAAACAAGATCATCTACTTCACAAGCGCATCCACGATCTAAACTAAGGATACTAACACTCACAATTAGCCCAAGGCTTCTACAGAATCATGCAATGATGGAATAACTTGAGGGAAGTTAAATAATAGGAAAATACCATCCAAATATTACATCAAATCTATACTATTCATTATCTAAAAAGCTCAATCAAGAAAGTATACCGAAGCCTACCGCAAAGCCACAACGATTGCCCGAATCCATCACACACTAGATATCCACATTTGAAACACTTACGAAAACCACCAAACTATAAAATTACCAATCACAACGTCATTGCAGATATTTTCACACTAAAATCAAACCAACTGGAAATGGACCCCAAATCGAGTCAAAACAAGAATGTGGGACCCACACCAGGAATTCTGAAATTGACTTCATCAAAAGGTCTAAACTATGCCTCGAACTTCTGTTCCAAAATTGAACAAAACTGAGGCACGAAAATAGCCACAACAAAAACAATAAGAAAACAAAGCAAAGGCAGCAACTTCAAGCTCAAATTCACCTCAAACTAAGGGTCCACAACAACTTCTAATCACCAACCTGAGTACCCATACTTTCAACCATTACACAAAACCTTGAATCAATCAAATCAGAGCTCGAATGATTGAGAAATAGCCTCTTGAAAATGATGGCCAAAAGCTGAAATTTTTGGATATAAAACCTGATATTGATCGCTAAAAGTAGAACTCTAGTCGCTAAAAGTCTAATATCTGGTTGCTAAAATTTTGTACAAGATTTCAGCACTTTAGTTGGTTTTCTCCAACTCCGAATTATCTGATGAGGTGTCCGGTATTAATTCAGATCCCCGTGCGCGCCAATAACATATTCTAACCCATTGAATTTATCATTTCAGACTCAACAAAACCATCGAACTCCCGTCCAAAGTCGTTTCTCTAAAAAGTCGCTCCGACACCGAAGTTTCATTTTAAGCTAAAGAACTACATAAAGACACAAAATGAGACTAGAAGCCTAGAAAACCACTCAAAAGGTCATTCTAGACAAAACTCAACATTCCAGATCTAACCACGCTGACATAATTCTCATCCGAGCACATTTACCAAGAATGTTGACCAAAGTGAATCCTTGGCTTAAGCTTTAAAGTCAAAATGCCTAATGGTACAAACTCACACTAGAAATCTCGAAGCCCAAAACAACTATTTCCTAGCCTAAAATGGTCCTTCTTAGTTGATGAAATAGTAAAAATTGCATTCTGAGGTTTTCTTCCTAATCTTTTGGCTAAAGTAAATTGTTCAAGTTCACGGGCTCTAAAATATAGAAACTTTCACAAAATCCAAATGAACGATCCGGTGACCCAAATGTCAGTCCCACCAAGCCATAAATGAAATGTGGTCGCTACAGGAAAGCTCTAAATGCTGAAAAGATAGGAATACAAAGAAAATGACTTGGACTTTAAACTATGTTCGGCCCAAAAAAAGAAATCATATGTTTATGAGTTCATCATAATCTTTGAAATATTGTGGTATACATAGTTGAAAGAATAAGAAAATTTGTGATGAAGTAAAAAATAACTTTATTGCTTAAATATCTTAGGAGTTTGATACATAAATGAATGGGAAAAAGGGTTACATGAAGATGACTATACATCTTCATCTAGAAAACACTAAATTATGAAAATGATTAGAATTCTAAGTCTTGTTATTGAGTTGTCTTGAGTGCTCTATCTGATTTTGCAAATGATGGTTGAAGGTTCTGCGAGAGAAGTCGCACTTCTTGAAATAAAATAGATGCTACAATCACCTTAATAATTGTGTATGATGAGCTTCTAGAAACATAAAAAATCAAGTATAAGTGATTCTTGGGAAAGGAGTACATTCGGTTTGATCAACTAGAACAACTTTCCTTCATATGAAGATAATGTTTGTTGCTCGTAGCTTAAAACTTCAATACATCTGCATCTGGTGTTCCATCTTTATCTGATATCGAGACCCTTTGACCTCCCTTTCAAGCCTAAAAAATAACCAAGAAGAAAAGAAAAGTTTTGTGATGTGTGATAGCTAAATGGAAGACTCTAACGTCAATTATAATATTTTATTTTGGACTTAAGTTTCTCATATGTTTTAGGTGGGAAAGATTCATATACAATTCCTCAAACAGTTCACAATTTGGATGCTCCTAGCTTTAAATATGAATATTTATATGTGACTGCGCTAACCTGGAAATAATGCATAACAGACGTCTGGGTCAACTTCAAAGAGTTATGTATCACAAAAAGTCTCATGTCATGATTTTTACACATGTAGTAGTTCATTGAGTCTTATTTCCAATGGAACAAAAAACTCATGATTTGATAATCCTATTTTGAGTTATGAATTTTCTACTATAGATGCACAAGTCTGAAAAGTTGAGCAAGGCAGAATTGTGGGTTGACTTTGAAGTAACATCTGGAAAAGTTCATAAAGTCCTTGGTAGTTATTTTTACAAATGTTATAGTTTTCTCAGTCGTCTTTTTAACAGAATAATAAACTCATGATTTCAACTGTCATACTTTGACTTATGAATTTTCTACCACAGACGCACGAAGCTGAAGAGCCGAGTAAGAAAGAATTGTGAGCTTACTTCAAAGCATTATCTGCATCAACCCATAAAGTATTTTGTCGTGATTTTATACATATGTTAGATCTTTTATTCATCTTTCCAACCGGCCAAGAATATCATGATTTCGACATTATTATTCCTAGTTATGATTTTTCTACCACACTCGCGTAAAGCCGTAAAATAGACAACAAATTTCAAAATAAACTTCAGATTCTAATTCTGAACAATCTGAAAGGAATTTGATATATTGCAGGAGGATGAGTTCTATTCCTATTGGATAGATCATCATGTAATTCCATTACTCCTATATTAGAAATTAAATATACTTGTTAAGGTGTGTAAAGTTAGAATTCACTAAGTGTAAGAGATGAAACGCTCCATGTACTTTTTCTATTAATAAGTAAGAAGATTGCTCCAACATATTCTCTAAATTGAAAGGAAGAGGTCAATCAACGTCGAAGCTTGAAACATGAGATTATATGTAATCTATCTCATTGAAGTTTGAGACGCTACACCAAGGGTTTCTCTCTCCAAGCTCACACCTTGTGCTTTCTCACCAAGAATGGAAACATGTCATCCAAATGTTTCTCTTGTGGATCCTGTTAATGCTCAAATAAATCTTCAAAACTAATCAAAAGAGTAAGCAATCGTAGTTAGTAAAAACCCAACAAAGAGTCGGGGTCGAATCCTACAGATAATGGTATATCTTAGAGAATTCCTATCAAGAAATTTGGACTTTAAATTCGCTCATGTCCAATAGGAAGAACAATTGGGTTGATGATTACACCAATTTAATATAAAGTTTTGGTTATCAATAATTGCAATTAAACTAAATTTCAAATATATCAAGAGTTAACAAGCAATCTAGGGGAGTAGGGATTGGAAATCGATGTCACCTAAGGGTAATTTTGCTGCTCTATAGTGATGAGAATGCATGAATAGGCTAATTAATCTTAATTAACGCTAATAATCTTTCGATCTCAAAACATCTACGCATAGAATCTTCTTTCGGTCTAAGTTAAATGTCAATCTAAGCAGCCTAATGCCTCCTTACTCTATTCTCTCTTACAAGAACAAGGCAAATAGATCGATCTGTAACCTATTTTTTTCAAGAAAGTTATAGCTATCAAACCTAAATTGCTAGTATCAAACTAATTACCCACTCCAATAAATCTCTTCCAAGTGTCAACCGAAGAACGGAAGTACGAATTGTAACACCTCGGAGATCTAGTAAACTAAACTAGGCCTAAGTGAGAGGACTAGGGTCAAGGAAAAGGTCTAAGGATAAGTAAGAAGGCTATGGCAGCCCACTCCTCCTTTGACATTGCCCTACCTTCAATGACCATTACCATAGACAGTGGTGAGGACCACGGCCCGTGGTGTGACTCATGGTGAGCTAGGCAGTAGCTACGTCCAGGCTTCCCAAGAAAGCCTCCTCCACATGAAGGCCTTGAAGGCTCATGGTTGCCACCATGGATCTTGGTGCCACTCGTGGAGGTGTGGCAGTGTACCTCCAAGTCTACTCAAAAGAGGACCGTCCCCATGAGCCCTTGGACGACTCGTGAAGGCCACCACGGCAGTGGGAGGTGTTGTGGACGTAAGATAGGATGAGGGGAGAGAAGGGGTGGCACCCTAACCACTGGTCCAATGACCACATAGGGCACCATGACTCATGGTGAGGACCAGGGCTCGTGGGACCTCACGTGGTCATGAGACAGACCACTGTAAGTTAAGGTTAAATGGTGTTTCTGGTTTTAATTAGATCAAATCCATGTAGTTTCGCCTAATCCTAGGACCCCTATATAAGTCATTTCAACCCTTAAAACTTACCATTAAAGTCATTGTTCCCAAAACCCAAAAAAAATCCCAAAGTCCTCCTCTCAAATATTTCTCTCTCTAGAACTTGAAGAAGAATAAAGAATATGAAGCTAGGATCAAGGTCAAGTCTCCATTCCTCTAGCGTTTGTGGGCTTTGTAATCAATGTATGATGTATTTTAATCGATGGATTTCTTCCAGCCATGGATTTTCTAAGTTTTCCCCAATTGAGAAGATAAAATTCCCAATTTGAGTTAGGGTTTCTTCCAATATTGTGGGTATTGATGAATGTTGATCCAATTGAGTGGATTATGATTGTTTATTCTTGAATTGAGTAGATTTAATTATTTTAGAATGGAATTACATGTACCCATACCTAACCCATGTCTATAAAGATGAAATTGATGTAAATGGGTTTTATGCTATGAAAGGAGAATTGGTGGGTTTAGATATATTCAATCTAGGATTGATGAGATACATAAGAATTGAGGCCTATATGGTGAATCATGATTATATTGCTTTGATATTTCAACTTATGATATGAAGATGATGTTGCATTTCTTGAGATTGAGCATACAGAAGGACTATGAGATATAGAAATTTGAGAGTAAAGCTTATGTTGTCAATTATTGACTATTGATGTAATTGTTGAGGAAGGGATAGTTCCCACATGAATTGCTTATGATTATGCATGTGAAAGGTTTTCTCA
>JAJOOS010027556.1:0-23315 GCA_029582725.1 Solanum chiquidenum
TGATTTTGAATTGTTTTCTAAGAAGGAGTTTTCAAGTATGAGTATCTACCTGTCAGTATTTTGAGCTATTCAGTATTTCAGTCATAATGTATTCAGTTGTACATGCCTGAGTTTATTAATGCATCATTATCAGATCAATTGTTGCATTCTCAGTTTTGCATGTTCAGTTTTGAGCTGTCCAGTATTACAGAAATTCAGTCATAACCAGTTAACCACTTAATTCATTGGGAGTAGCATAATACCGAGTTGGACTAGGGTTCAGCGTACCCATATAGTCTTAGAACTACGAGCCACGTAGGTGTGAGTCCCCTCTGTGGGAAACATCAGTTTAGTGATCACGCCAGTATGCCTCTATACCTCTGGTAGGGTGTATTGGATCCTCTCGATGGGGCGTATACATCGGACTCCACATTTAGCTCATGTGGTTTTATTGTCGGTTATTAGTAGCTCCCACAGTTGAGTCAGACTCTATTGCATTGACCACATTTACAGTTTATTCAGTTTCAGCATGTTATAAATTGGTCACTGCATTTAGTTATCTCAGCATTCAGTATCTATATCATGTTCAGATTATGTCATTGCTTATTTGCTTTGTTCAGTTGTATGTTATTTCACCTTTACTCTATCTTGCATGCTTAGTACCTTTCAAGTACTGACGCATATATTGCGCTGCATCTTCTCGTGATGTAGGTTCAGGTTCTCAGGCTCCAGATCACGCTTAGATCGATTCCTGATCTTCAGTTCAGCAGCATCAGTAGTGAGTCCTCATTCTTCAAGGACTAGTGACATGTTTATCCTTATCGCTTTTAGTCTGTAGTTTCATTTTTGCTAGATCTAGTTGGGGCATGTCCCAACATTTCTAGTTA
Source organism: Solanum chiquidenum (assembly GCA_029582725.1). Classification (NCBI taxonomy): domain Eukaryota; kingdom Viridiplantae; phylum Streptophyta; class Magnoliopsida; order Solanales; family Solanaceae; genus Solanum; species Solanum chiquidenum. Next base: position 867 of record JAJOOS010027556.1, read on the forward strand.
GTTTAGAGGCTTATTTCAGACATAGTTAGATTCAACTTAGTATTGAGTTAATATTTTCTTTGTATTAAACTCATCAGTTTTCATTCATTTCATATTTAATTTATGGGTATTCCCCATCTTTTCATTTTATTTATGATTTAGCTTCCGCATCAAGTTATTATCTTTAGTATGCTCATGATCATGCCAACAGGGTTAGCTTGGGATCACTTGTGGTCCTAGGTCCCGTGTCTGCATCACGGGGGTAGTATAGGGGCGTGACAGTACAGGTGGCGGTCAGAGCCAAAACAAGTTATATGCTCTGCAGGCTCGCCAGGATCATGAAGAATCTCCTGATGTAGTTAGTAGTACGTTACAAATCTTTGACTTAGATTTTTATGCGTTGTTAGATCTAGGGGCTAATTTGTCTTTTGTAACTCCTTATATAGCAGTCAAATTTTGTGTTAGTCCGAATACTCTCTCAGAACCTTTCTCAGTCTCTACTACAGTCGGTGACCCAGTTATAGCTAGACAGGTATACAAAAATTACCCTGTCACATTCTCTAAAAAATTCAACTCAGCAGATCTTATAGAGTTAGAAATGGTAGACTTCGATGTCATTCTAGGCATGGATTGGTTACATTACTGTTATGCCTTAGTCAATTGTAGAACTAGGATTGTTCATTTTCAGTTTCTAGATGAACCAATCTTAGAATGGAAGGGTAGTAGCATAGCGCCTATGGGTCGATTCATTTCTTACCTTAAAGGCCAGAAATATGATTTCTAAGGGATATCTCTATCATCTAGTTTGGATTAAGGATTTAAACTTCAAAACCCCAACTCTTTAGTCAGTTCTTGTAGTCAATAAGTTCCCAAAAGTATTTCTAGAAGATCTTCCCGGAGTTCCTCCCGAAAGGGAAATCAACTTTGGAAATTATCTTCTTCAGATACCAAGCCTATTTCTATTCCTCCTTACATAATGGCTCCAGTTGAGTTTAAGGAATTGAAAAAGCAATTGATAGGCCTTTTAGATAAGGGCTTCATCAGACCTAGTATTTTCCCATGGGGTGGACCAGTGTTGTTTTCGAAGAAGAAAGATGGTTCTCTCAGAATGTGCATTGACCATTGTCAGTTGAACAAGGTCAGGATCAAGAATAAGTATCCCATCCCCAGTATTGATGACCTGTTTGACCAACTTTAGGGTGCTAGTCATTTCTCATAGATAGACCTCATATCGGGTTATCATCAACTCAAAGTCAGAGATAGTGACATTCCAAAGACAACCTTCAGAACTCGGTATGGTAATTATGAATTTTTAGTTATGTCATTTGGACTAACAAATACTTCTGCAGCTTTCATGGATTTGATGAACAGATTGTTCAAGCAGTACTTATACTTGTTTGTTATCATCTTTATTGATGATATCCTCATTTATTCTAGGAATGAGGAAGAACATGCGAATCATTTGAGGGTTGTTTTGCAAACTCTCCAAGATCACCAGTTATTCGCTAAGTTTAGCAAATGTGAGTTTTGGTTGCAATTCGTTTCTTTCCTTGGTCATATTGTGTCTAGTGAAGGGATCCGAGTGGATTCTCAGAAAATAGAATCAATGAAACAATGGCCCAGACCTACCTCTCCAACAAATAGCAGAAGTTTCTTGGGTCTAGTGGGTTATTACAAAAGGTTCATGGAAGGGTTTTCATCTATAGCCTCTCTATTGACTAGGTTAACTCAGAAGAAAGTCAAGTTTTAGTGGTCAGATAATTGTGAGAAAAGCTTTGCAGAACTGAAAACTAGGTTGACTATTGCTCATGTTCTGACTCTACTAGAGGGTTTAGACGGTTATTTGATCTGTTGTGATGCATCCAGAGTCGGCCTAGGTTGTGTGTTGATGCAGCGAGGTAAGGTTATAGCGTATGTTTCTAGACATCTTAAGGTGCATGAAAAGAACTATCAAACTCATGACCTCAAGCCTACAACAGTGATGTTTGCACTTGAGATTTGGAGACATTACTTGTATGGTGATCACGTAGATGTGTTCACAGATCATAAAAGCCTTCAATATGTGTTCACCCAGAAAGAGTTGAATCTTCTCCAGAGGAGATGTCTTGAATTCCTTAAAGATTATGATATGAGTGTGCGTTACTATCCTGGCAAGGCCAATGTAGTAGCAGATGCTCTTAGCAGACTATCTATGGGTAGCGTAGCACATGTTGACGAAGAAATAAAGGAGCTAGCAAGGGATGGTAACATATTTACTCGCTTAGGAGTTTTCCTTATGACCATATCAGATGGTGGTGTAACAGTTCAGAATGGGTCAAAATTTTCGTTGGTAGTGGATGTTAAGGAAAAGCAAGACAGTGATCCGATATTTCTTCAACTTAAGGGTTCATTCCATCAGCAGAGAATTGAGGTTTTCTCCCAAGGGGGAGATAGTGTGCTTCGCTATTAGGGTCGATTATGTGTTCCTGAGGTGGGTGAGTTGAAACAACAGATTCTTGTAGGAGCCCATAACTCCAGATATTTTATTCATCCAGGTGCCACTAAGATGTACCGTGATCTGTGGAAAGTCTTTTGGTGTAGTGGTATGAAAAGAGATATAGCATACTTTGTGGCTAAGTGCCCCAATTGCCAGCAAGTTAAGGTAGAACATCATAAACCAAGAGGTGTGACTCAAGAGATCAATAGTCCAACTTTAAAGTGGGATGTGATCGATATGGACTTCATCACAGGTTTACTTCGTACTCGCAGATAGCATGACTCCATTTGGGTGATAGTTGATAGAGTTAGTAAATCTTCACGTGTTTTAGCGGTCAAGACTACATATTCGGCGGAGGACTACGCAAAGCTTTACATTAATGATATAGTTAGGTTGCATGGGGTTCCTTTGCCTATCTTTTCAGATAGAGGTCCTCAGTTTACCTCTCATTTTTGGAAGTCATTTCAAAAAGGTCTTGGTACTCAGTTTAACCTTAGCACAAAATTTCATCCGCAGACGGGTGGTCAGGCAGAGCGTACCATTCATACATTAGAGGACATGTTGACAGATTGTGTGATCGATTTCAAGGGTAGTTGGGATGATCACCTTTCTCTTATAGAGTTCGCCTATAATAATAGTTACTGATTGGGTTTTCCTCAAAGTGTCGCCTATGAAAGGGGTGATGAGATTTGGCAAGAAGGGGAAGCTCAGTCCTAGTTATGTAGTCCCTTACAAGATCTGGAAGAGGGTTGGTAAAGTGGCTTATGAGTTAGAGTTGCCAACAAAACTAGCAGCAGTGCATTCGGTTTTCCATATTTTGTTGTTGAAGAAGTGTGTGTGTGACCCAACATCTATTGTGACTTTTGAAAGTGTGGCTGTGAAGGATAGTTTCACTTATGAAGAGGTACCAGTAGAGATCCTTGATCTTCAGGTTCGAAGGTTGAGAAACAAAGAAGTTGCTTCATTTAAGGTTTTGCGGAGGAGTCAATCCATAGAGGGAGATACTTGGGAAGCATAAGCAGCCATTAAGGAGAAGTATCCTAACCTCTTTTCTTCTGATTTCATTCCAGCTTGAGGTAATAGTTCCTCTTCAGTTTTTCAATCTTTCATGCAAAAACTCGGTCTTAGCATCTTGTTCCTTCAGTTTGTGCTTGCATTTTCAGCGTATTTGCATGTTCTTGGAACTTAGTTCAATCATAAATCAATTCCCAGAAACTTGGTGGTATGGTGCAGCTTCTACCCAGAAATCAAGTCAAGTGTTCTTTGAGGATGGATGTTCTGAAGGGGAGATATTGTAACACCTCGAAAACTAGACCTAGAAAAAAATTGCAGAAAACTTACCTGAACCAGTGAACCACGACAGGGTTAATGGACCGTGATAGGGTCCACGGTCTGTTGACCTACCTATGGTCATGACTTGGATGGCACCAGGCCCAAACATCAGACCACGGGACCCTTCACGGGCCGTGGTCTCGATGACCGGCCATGGTGGCCCTCATGAAGTCTAATGAGTAGACCCCCTAACAAGTCCCTTAGACCTCCACTCCCAAGTGAAGACCACGAGGACCTTCATGGTCCTTGGTCCTCCACACGACCCATGGTAGGGTCCGTGAAGAATATCCAGTAGGCCCCCAGACCTGAGTCTCCAGACCTAAACCTAAGTGAGGACCACGGGGACCTTCACGGTACGTGGGCTGTACACGGTCCATGGTAGAGACTCGTGGACAGGACCCCCTCGACCAACAACTACTGGACCAAGACCACAACTAGCTCCACGGTCCATGGTCCCTTTCACGGTCCGTGGAGTTGTCATGGTCAGTCCCTCCAGGTTTATAAGTAGGGTTAATTTGGTCTTTTCCTCCATTCGTTGGACACCTAAACTACTTCGTTTTAACCCTAAACTACGTGGTTTTCGTCAGTTATAGCCTAGAAACATAACTAGAACTTACCTAAGTCAAATCTTTCATTAAAACTTAGAAACTTAAAGCGTAGAGTGAAGAAAGAGGTGACCAAACCCTAGTTCAAGAACGCAGCAAGGTTCCATCAGTTCCAGCCCTAAATCGAACGATTTCTCCATGGAATTCGTCACCAGGTATGTGGGATTTCACTAGTGAGTTCCTTTCACCCATTAGGTCCCTAGATTTCAGTCAAAATCTTGATTCCCTTAATATTATCTAGACCTACAATTTCTTAAATGTTAGTATCGTTGGGTTTTTAACTATTAGAATTTTCCAAATCATATTATATTGTTATAGTATTGTTTTGCCCAGATTCATGCATAAACTCAGAACCCTAGCTATGTAGTTCTTTAGTTCATTAAATACACAAGCTAGGTCAGTAAATTTAGATATATATAAACATGCCTCATAATTCAAATGCATTATTATCAGTATATTAATGTTGCATTCTCAGTTTGCGTTTCAGTTTTGAGCTATCCAGTGTTACAATATTTCAGTCATCAAATGTTAATTACTTAATCATATGGGAAGCTTAATACTGAGTGGACTAGGGTCAGCCACCCTCAAGTCCCAGAACTACGTGCCCCGTAGGTTGTAAGTCCCCTCTATGGGTATCATTTTAGTGATCACACCATCATGCCTCTATACCTTTGGCAGGGTATATTGGATCCTCTAGATGAGGCGTAGACATCAGACTCCACATTTAGCTCATGTAGTTTTATGTCGGTTATTAGTAGCTGCCTTATCGTTCAGTAAGATTCTATTGCATTGACCATGTAATCAGTATAGTTTGGAAATCAGCCTCAACATGTTCTAAACTTGGTCATTGCATTCAGTATTTCATGTTCAATATTCTCAGTTTGTATCATGTTTATCTCATGTCATTGCTCAGATATATGCTTTGATTAAGTTATGTTATTATTAAATTGTATTCTATCCTACATGCTCAGTACCTTTCAAGTACTGACGCATACTCTGTGCTACATCTTCTCGTGATGTACGTTTAGGTCCTCAGCAGTCAGATCACGCATAAATCAGTTCCCAATCTTCAGTTCAGCAGCATCAATGGTGAGTCCTCATTCTGCGAGGACTAGTGACATGACTATAGTTATTGTTTTAGCTTTATTTTCAGTTTTGTGAGATCTAGCTAGGGCATTTCCCAACATTTCTAGTCAATAGAGGCTTTATTTCAGACATAGTTTCAAGTTTAGTCTTAGAGTTTGATTTCTCCATTGTACTAAAACTCACAGTTTCATATATTTAGATTAGTATATGGGTAGTCCCCATCATTTCAGTCTATTATGATTTAGCTTCCGCATAGTTTTATTGTTTAGTTTATCTTTAGTATGCTTATGATTATGCAGCAGGGTTAGCTTGGGGTCACTCGTGATCCTAGGTCCCGTGTTGCGTCCACGGGGTTGCCTCAGGGCGTGACAAAATCAAAGGATTAACTCTGAATATAATAGGATATTCAACTAGCCAGAAATATGCAACTCAATTCTTTAAAACAATTAACAAAATAAATGAAACAGACTTTTCAAACTCTACCGTCCATCTATGAAGCCTCTAAATGACAAAGATGGAAGTCGGGATAAGACCCACGACATCCTGACAAAACTGAAAAGTAAATGGAATCCTCCGGAAGCAAGGAGGCTCACCAAAGCCAACTCGAATTGCAACTGGTATGAACGAAACTTCTGTTGATGACACTGAATACATGTATCTGCATCATAAAAGATGCAGGCCAAATGGCATCAGTACATGGAATATACAAGCATGTAAAGGGAATTCTAAAGCATAAACATAAGCTTGAAATGATGAAAAATAAACATACTTACCTCTTATTAACTCACCCAACTTAACCTGACTCAACTGAAAGAACATAGTTCAACTCAACTAAGAGAGAGTAGGGCTCAACTCAACAATAAGATACTCAACTCTGTGAAACATAGTTCAACTCAACTCAGAGAAATAGGGCTCAACTCAATAATAAGATACTCAACTCTGTGAAACATAGTCAACTAAAGTCAAAGAAATAGGGCTCAACTCAACAATAAGATGCACAACTCAGAGAAATAGGGCTAAACTCAACAATAAGATACTCAACTCTGTGAAAAATAGTTCAACTCAACTCATAGAAATAGGGCCCAACTCAACAATAAGATACTCAACTTTGTGAAACATAGTTCAACTCAACTCAGAGAAGTAGGGCTCAACTCAACAATAAGATACTCAAATTTGTGAAACATAGTTCAACTCAACTCAGAGAAATAGGGCTCAACTCAATAATAATATACTCAACTCTGGATACTCAACTCAAGATAAAGCAACAATAAAAGATGCAATATATGAAAAGCTTTTAAAATAGTAGATAGCAACTAAATGTATTGAAGAATACCATAAGAACTCAATTTGTACATAAAAATACAAAATATAACTCTTTGGGAGATTCTTTAACCGACAACCATCACTATGAGCTATGTGATGATACATCGTCTATCCCACGCTGCCAGAACTGTCCTATAGTTTGCCAGGGTATAAAACCTACTCACTAAGTTGATCCACTAGTCTATGTTAAAAATTAATAAGGAATCATCTAAAAAGTATAACCCTTTCTACCCATGTTGGCTACATGGTTTATGGGGGCTGTGAGTTGTTAGAACTCTCCCCCATATGGTTGCTCAATACTTCTCCCAAAAATATAACTTAGCTCATATTTCTTAAACAAACCATTTCCTCTTCCTCAACTTCGAGATTATTACTCAAAAAGATTTCTCTTAAAAGAGATAGTACTCAAAACTGCTCATGAACTACTTTGGAAATAGGTGTTTCCTCTCCTCTTAAATATAAAAACATTTACTCTTGGGAATACTTAGTTCCCATATATCATTTTAAAGAAAATCAACTCAACTCTACTCTTCCTCAAACTCAAATGTTCAAGTATTAAAATAAATTATGAATAATTGTAAAAGACTTCTCAAAATAGAATTCATGCCAAATTATAGTCGTGAACGACTTAATTCAAGGGTTTCAATAACCATATGTAGACTTAATACTCGGAACTCAACAACTCCAAAACTCAAGGACTCAATGATACCAATCATCTCAAGAATGTTGAACTCATAGTGTTCATGTGGAATAATGGGCATGAATAACTCAACTCAAGGACTCAATGATACTACTCATCTCAGGAGTGCTCAACGCATAGGGTTCATGCGAAATTATGAGCATGAACGACTCAACTCAAGGACTTCATGGGTAACATCAAGTAGTCCCATAGTAGGAATATGATCTCAAAAGGATTAAAACTCAATTCTCAAGAACTTAGAACCTGAAGATACTACTCCTCTCAAAGATACTCAAATTTTGTAGTTAATACGGAATTTATGGGCATGAACGACTCGGCTGTAGCATCTCAATGATAATGTAGACTCATGAATACATTCTCCTCATTATCATAGTTAATTACTTGAGTCTTGAAACAAGTTATTAGTAATTGTAGAAGACTCCTCCAAAAAACTCGTAGGGACTTTCTCAAAATACTTGAAAATATTCTCAAGACTTGTCTCTTAACTCTACCTTGAATTGAATTATAAATTCTAGGTTATGATTTATGTTAGGAATGATTTATTAATGTTTATAAGTAGTTTATAGTAGTAAGAATCAAGGGGGAGTAAATGAACCCTTTGAAGGAACTCAGACAGACCAAACGACAGAGAAAGTGTGGAGGGAGGCGACCCTGGCGCAGTAAGTGGCGCAACACACCAACCCTTGAACTACAAACAACCTTCGCTGGCCCAATGGTGAGACGGCGCGCCAGCCCATGCCCATAAAACCCTGACAAATGTTTTTGCTCATTTTCTGACACTAATTCGACTAGAATCGAATGGTTTCTTCCCAACTCCCTTAGATTCGTTTACCCAACTTAATTATATGAAAATCCACTCGAAAAAAACCCTCAAACTCCTAACATTCTTCTTAAGAATTTATCAATCTGCATTAATCAAAGAGAGAAACTCAAACTTCAATAAACTCATCAAGAACTCATGATTGGTGTGTGGGTGAATGAACCCAACACTATGAAAACGTACATACCTCTTAGGGATCAAACCCTTGTCAAAAATCCTCAACAAAACTCAAGAATCTCGATGAACGCCTTGAACCTTTCCTCTTTTCTCCTATTTTCTCTTCTTGAACTCTCTTCTAAAACCCTAAGCGTATTGGGGATGAATAAAAATGATTCTAATCAGTTTAGACCCCTAAATTATTACTAAAAATGATTTACGCTCAAGGGGTAAGGAAAATACCAAAATACCCTCATAATTTTGGGTAACTTTCCTTAAATGGACAGGGTGACTTCAAACAGGAATATCTCACTCATCCAAACTCGAAACTTAGCAAACTTGGTGCCGTTGGAAAGATAATCCAAAGGACTTTCATTTGATATCTTATGAGTCAAATAAATCATCATGTACTGAAAGTTAGGGTCGTTTGAAGTTGACCCAAAATTTAAAAAAAACTTACAAATGACTTGAATGAAATCTCTTAAGTTCTTTTTGGAACACAAGGTGATATCTAGTGCCCTTAACACTTTAGAAAATTTAAATTCCTTGGTAAAATTCTACTCACAACGAAGAATGGTTTGAGTCTTCGCTCAAGTATTTTCCGGGGTGTTACAATATAGACATAGATAGGCTTATGATTCATGTATAGTAGGTGGAGGAGGATAGGTTGGAAGATAGGGAAAAGTTCTACAGTAAGAGGGCTAAGACATCAAATCAATGAGTTCGACCAGCAGAAGACCCGAAATGTAAATCAATCATCCTTCTAGTAGAGGTCACCTTGGACCTGCTCCATCGTCAGCTAGTTCACATGCACCAAGGAACATGAATGATCAAAAGAACCAAAACTCCGCAATATCAGAGATCAACCTACTTAGTCTGAAGGTAGTGTGGGACAAGGGGCAACTTGGACCCCTACATGTACTAAGTGTGGTAGGAACCACCCGGAGCATGTCATGATGCCTCAAATACCTGCTTCAAGTGTGGTCAGACGGGTCATTTTATGAGAGAGTGCCCTAAAAACAGGTAAGGTAATGGGGGTAATAGAGCCCAATCTTCTTCAGTAGCTCCAACATATAGAAATACCAGAGAGTAGCTACATCACGAATAAGGGGAGGTAAAAACCATTTGTATGCCATATCTAGTTGATGGATCATGAGAACTCACCAGATGTTGTCACTAATATGCCTAAAGTCATTACTTTTGATGTTTATGGTTACTTGATCCAGGTGCGAGTTTGTCTTTCATGACTCTTTATATAGCCATGAGGTTCGGTATTTCCCCCTCAACAACTTCTTGAGCCCTTCATTGTTTCCACACTTATGGGTTATTCTATTCTAGCAGAAAGAGTCTATCATGATTGTATCACCTTTGTCTATAACAAGGACTAGCTTCATGCTTGTTATGCCTAAGTCGATTTTATAACCCGAGTAGTCAAGTTTCGGTTTCTTAATGAGCTAGTTTAGAGTGGAGTAGTTTCGAAGTGCCTAAAGGTCATTTAATTTTGTACCTTAAGGCAAGAAAGTTATTTTCTACGGGGTTAATCTATCAATTAGTCCAAGTTAATAACTCGTGTTGAGAGACCACCTATTTAGTTAGTTTAAGTTATGAGTGAGTTTCCAGAGGTCTTTCCAGACTATCTTCTCGGAGTCCCTCCTGAGAGATAAATAGACTTCAGAATAGATATTCTTCCTCATACTCAACCCATTTCTATTCCGCCATATTGAATGACTCCCGTTGAGTTGAAAGAGTTAAAAAGTAGTTGACAGATCTTCTTGATAAGGGTTTCATCCAACCTAATGTCTTACCTTGGGGCGCTCCAGTCTTATTCGTGAGAAAGAAGAGGGCTAGAGCCAATGAAGATGGGCAAGGGCCAAGGCTTACCCTAAATTGGCCAGGCTACTGCGCACCATGGCCATGAGGGTCTTCAGAACCCGTGGTGGCCATCACGATCCATGGTTCCATCCATGGTGGTGAGACACTGAGCTCACAAATCTTCCCCAAGAAAGGCTCCCCTTCACGAGCCACTTCACGGCCTGTGGTGAAGACCACAGCCCATGAGAAGGCTCTGGGGTTTCCTTCACCTTATGGGTGGCTTGCAAAGGTAGAATGGCTACTGGTCAAGGGACCACTGGCACCACCATGAGCCGTCGTTCCCTTGACTGTTCGTGAACCTGGTCGTGAGGCCTAGCACCTCACTTTAAAGTGGGGGTTATTTAAGGTAATTCCAATTTAGGTAGTTATTAAAGGAGGTTTTTTTTCCTTAGTTTTATACACCTATATAACCATTTTAAGTCATTAACCAACCCATTCACCTCATAAAATCCCAAAACCCAAAAGAGTTCATCTTCTCCAAAATATCTCTCTCTAGAACTCCAAGGTAGAAGAAGAAGAAAATTTGATCGAGGTCTTGAAGATTCAAGATTTTCTCCTCAAATTCATGGGAAATTTTCAACAAAGTATGGTAGCTCTTCATCCATGTGTATCCTTCACCCATGGAGCCTCTTCAAAAACCCCAATTTCAAAACTAGGAAGCCCAAAAGTTAGGGTTTGACTTCAATCTCATGGATTCCTTTAAAATTCATTTTTAAAGGTTGAATTATGTTTGTTTATGAATATATTGATGATTTTACATGATTTTAAGTTGAATTCCTCAAGAATCCATGAATTACCCCTATTTTCTCAAATTGGATCTTAAAGTGTGGGTATTGATTGATGCAAGTAGAACGCCATAGAGTTATGAATATAATGAATTGATTTCTTGAATTATGTTATCATCCATGTCTAATGTAGTAATTCTAGATGTGTTGATGAACTATGATCCATGGTCCTTGAAGGGCAAAGTACGAGAATTATGCATGATTATGAGATTTGTGTATATGTTTTAAGAACACTTTGAGAGTAAAGTGATTATAACTATGATGTAATTGTGGTGTTTTTGAAAGGCTATTCTCTCTCACACACACTTATGAATTAAGTTTCCATGATAATGATAGTGATGTTGTGTTGACTGAAAGGCTATTATCAATTGTACACTTATGAATGATGATGACATATTGTAAAAGGTTTTCTCACAATATGGGGATTCTTAGGTTGAAAGGATATTCTCACCTATTGAATCTAGGAGCTATCTTATGAATGATGTTGGATTGAGTGTTATACATTCTTCCATAATAATAAACTTAAGTAATGAAAGGTTAAGTACTCTGAGAGGAATAATGCTAAGCACCGAGTGGATATTGATTGAGATGGAAACTCATGCGTGAGTTGAGGCGGGGTTTCTAGTAGCATTATCTTGAGATGGATGCCCATACATGAGTTTAGGCGGGGTATCTAGTAGCAATCTCCTTATCCCATAATTATGTGCCCTCATAGGTCTTTAGCTAGTGGATCCACCTAAAAACTAAATTAGTGGTTCTACCTTAGGCAAGTAGGACACCCTTTTCGATGTGGGTAACACCACATTCCATGATTTGCTCACATGGTCTATGTCAGTAAAGGCTTACCCCCCTCAATGAATTATTATTGACTATGGCTTCTCAAGATGCACTACTTAGTGTGGGTGGGAGTATGGGATCTCATTAATGCATTGCACAAGTAGGCTTTGAGAGTAGTTATGGTGTGTCCATTTTTTGTTATGATGGTTTATAAAATGAAGTATGCTTAATGTGGATTGTTGCTATGAGTTGTTTTCCTTGATACGAATTAGTAAAGGTGAATGTTTCCTTGTCTATGAGTATTAACTAAGGATGATACCAAATAATGGTAAATATGATTATGGTGGCCTAGAAATGGTACATAGTATAAATGGGATTATGGGATCTTATATATGCATTGCACAAGTATGACTTAAGGTTACTTAAGAGATGGTTCTATTATGCTATGATGACCTATATGTTGAATATGCTTTTATACTAATGTACATGACGATTCTCAAACTTGGTAAACTGCATGCTTTTCAACTAAAATGTCCTTTTTAGTATGATTTCATGATTTTATGCATGACTATCACACTTGGTGCATTTTTGTACTAACCCATATTTTTCTACATTTTTTTCCAAGTGTAGGGATTGACACTCAATTTGGTTCCCCTTGTGGCTAGAGCTTGGAATTGATCATTCTCCTTGCTAGTTGGTGAGTCGTCATTATTCAAGAATGTGTGAGTCGTTTGTAGTTTCTTTCTAGTATTTCATTTTCGGATTATGTTGGAAGGGTTGTGACCCTATTTTTTATTCAAGTGTTGTAATAGATGGATATAATGAGACAAGTCTAGACTTCCGCTTTCTGTTATAAAAGACTTCGATTGTATGTATAAAGTTTTAAAATTTCTGAATCATTTCTTTCATTATATGTTATGATATGGTAAGGGCTTGTATAAGACCCATTAGAGGTCAAATACGCAATGTTACATCTTGGGTGTACCCCTGGGTCATGATAAACTTGGTAATCAGAGCACAAGGTTTATAATGAATCTAGAATGATGTCTCATAACCCACATCTAGTACAGTCTTGTTCGTAGTGTGAAGCACGCCACATTTATGAATGAGAGGCTATAAGATGTTTAGGAAACTACACTTCCTTCATTACTCTTAAGTCGTTCCATAGAGCTTATCTCTATAAAGTCCCTCTCCTTATCCATCTTTTGTGTCTTCAGGATATGAATACATGAAGGGCTAATGCAAAAAGAGTAGAGGGTGAAATTGTAAATCAAGAAGCTCCTCAAGGTAATCAAGATCCTCAAGCTAACCAAACTCAAATTGATCCTTCGGATATGTCGAAGGTGGAGAGTAGGTCAGCTCTCCAAATGTTGGCCCATGATTTGACTAGTCAAGCTCAAACCGTGATGGCTCAATTCAATAGAGATATGGTAGCTTCGGGGAATATGAATTCCACGGCTTCTAGATTGAGGGATTTTGCAAGAATGAACCCTCTCGAGTTTCTTGGTTCCAAAGTGGGAGATGATCCTCAAGAATTTGTGGAAGAGGTTTGTAAAATAATTGATGCCATGGAGGTGACTTCGATAGAAAAAGTGGAGTTAGCCGCTTACCAATTAAAGAGTGTTGCACAGGTTTGGTATAATCAATGGAAGAAAACTATGCTGGTAGGAGCGTGTCTCATAGATTGGGAGGTGTTTAAGAAAACATTTCTTGATAGGTTCTTTCCGCGAGAGTTGAGGGAAGCTAAGGTGGAAGAATTCATTAACCTTAGGAAAGGTAGCATGAGTGTTAAGGAGTATGCCTTGAAATTTACCCAACTATCCAAGTATGCTCCATCTATGGTGATAGATCCGAGGGATGAGATGAGTAGGTTTTTGACGGGTGTGTTTGACTTAGTTGGAGAAGAATGTCGTAGGGCAATGCTCCATCATGACATGGATATCTCTAGGCTTATGGTGTATGCCCAACAAATTGAGGAGTCAAAACTCAAGAGAATGAATATAGAGGTAAGAAGAGTTAGGTCCGATGAACAAGGACAACCAAGGTTCAAAAAGAGGTTGGTATATCAAGGAGTAAATGGAGGTGGTTCTTCGTTTGAAAGATCTACATATGACAAATGTGGAAAGGAACATGCGGGTAAGTGCCTAGCCTGCACGGATGGTTGCTTTGGGTGTGGAAAGAAAGGTCATAAGATGAGAGATTTCCCAACACTCATGGCAAAAGGGAGAGAGGCCAAGAAATCTTCTCTTAGTGGTTTGGGTCCCAATGCTCCAAATTATGGTCGCTTCTATGCACTCCGATCTAGAAAGGACCGAAAAGACTCTTCGGATGAAGGCACCAGTATGTTGATAGTTCCCTATAGATGTAAATGTTTATTAAGATCCCTATGCTAATTTTAGACTTTGATGATAACCTTAGTAGGGATTTTCTCCCAATAGGGAGATGGTGTTCTTAGATAGAAAAATTGGTGAGAGTCCCGATATCCTCATCTCTCTTCTTGAATTCCTATTCTAGCTTGAGACAAAGAGTTCCCTGTGACTTGTTTTATATTTTGGATTCATTGGTGTTTTATAAGTTTCCATTATCTCCTTATGTTATGCATGTTCTTGAAAAATTCATGTTTAGAAAGAAAATGAGTTTGTACTATTTACTTTCCTCATATTGTTGTGCCTTTAGTATGAGTTTCCTATATGTTTCATGAAATGAATTGTCAAATATACTTAAGTATGCTTTCGATAATAATTGCATAATTTTCTTCATGTCCGTGAGTTGAGCATGATTTGAGTTGGAGAAGGTAGTGTTCCTCCAACGAATTTGAGTAATGTTAAAGTTTTCATGCATAATGGGTTGTTAGATGTAGTTACTATTCTTCCTTGTGTTGCATTGAGCATGTTGAGATGGAGTTGATTTTCCTTCTTTGAATTGTGCATTATTTTGATGTTTCACGCATGATGGGCTGCTAGTATTGAGTCTTGAAGTCCGTAAGGTGTCTAGATCGACATTCGAGGATGTATTTTCCCAAGGGTGAGATAATGTAACACCTCGGAAGTTACTAGGTTAAACTAGATCCTAAACGTAAGGGTTAACGTCAAGGAAAGAGGGTTAGTGCCAAGGAAGATGGGTAAGGGGCCAAGGCTAGCCAAAAATTGGCCAGGCTACTGCCCACCATGACCACGAGGGTCTTCACGACCCGTGGTGGCCACCATGAGCCATGATGCCACCCGTGGTGGTGAGGGAGTGAGCTCACAAAGCTTCCCCATGAAAGGCTCCCCTTCACGAGCCACGTCAAGGCCCGTAGGATAGCTCGTGGGGTTTCCTTCACCTTATGTGGGGCTTGCAAAGTTACAGTTGCTACTCCTCAAGGGACCACAGACACCAGCACGAGTTGTGGTTCCCTTGACAGGTCGTGAACCTGGTCGTGAGGCCTCGCACCCCACTTTGAAGTGAGGGTTATTTTAGGTAATTCCAATTTAGGTAGTTATTAAATGAGGTCATTTTTCCTGAGTTTTATACACCTATATAAGCCCTTTTAAGTCATTAACAAACCCATTCACCTCATAAAATAAAATCTGAAAACCCAAAAGAGTTCATCTTCTCCAAAATTTCTCTTTAGAACTCCATGGAAGAATAAGAAGAAAGTTAGAACTAGGGCTTCAAGAATCAAGATTTTCTCCTCAAATTCATCGGAAACCTTCAATAAGGTACAGTAGCTCTTCATCCATGGGTAGACTTCACCCATGGAGCCCATTCAAAACCTCCAATTTCAAAACTAGAAAACCCAAAAGTTAGGATTTGACTTCAATCTCATGAATTCCTTTCAAATTCGTTTTTAAAGGTTGAATTATATTTGTTTATGAATATATTGATGATTAATTTACATGATTTTGAGTTGAATTCCACATGAATCCATGAATTACCCTATTTTCTCAAATTGGATCTTAAAGTGTGGGTATTGATTAATGCAAGTAGAATGTTATAGAATTATGAATGTAATGAATTGATTACTTGAATTATATTACCATCCATGTATAATGTAGTAATTCTAGATGTGTTGAAGAATAATGATCCATGTTCCTTGAAGGGCAAAGTATGAGAATTATGCATGATTATGAGATTTATGTATATGTTTTAAGAACACTTTGAGAGTAAAGTGATTGTGACTATGATGTATTTGTGGTGTTGTTGAAAGGCTATCCTCACACACACACTTATGAATGAAGATTCCATAATTATTAAAGTGACGTTGTGTTGATTGAAAGATTATTCTCAATTATACACTTATAAATGATGATGACATGTTGTGAAAGATTTTCTCAAAATATGGGGATTCTTAGGTTGAAAGGATATTCTCACCTATTGAATCTAGGATCTATCTTATGAATGATGTTTGATTGAGTATTGATACATTCTTCCATAGTAATGAACTCAAGTAATGAAATGTTAATTACTCTGTGGGGAATAATGCTAATCACCGAGTGGATATTGATTGAGATGGAAATTTTTATGTGAGTTGAGGCGGGGTTTCTAGTAGCAATCTGTTGAGATGGATCTCCATACGTGATTTGAGATGGGTATCTAGTATCAATCTCCTTATCCCATAAATATGTGCCCTCATAGGTCTTTAGCCATTAGATCTGCATAAAAGCTAAATTAATGGTTTTACCTTAGGCAAGTAGGACACCTTTTTCGGTGTGGGTAACACCGGATTCCATTATTTCCTCACATGGTCTATGTCAGTTAAGGCTTAACCCCATAATGAATGATTATGAACTATGGCTTCTCAAGAAGCACTACTTAGTGTGGGTGGGAGTATGAGATCTAATTCATGCATTGCACAAGTAGGCATTGAAAGTAGTTATGGTGTGTCCCTTTTTTGTCATGATGGTTTATGAAATGAAGTATGCTTAATGTGGATTGTTGCTATGAGTTGTTTTCCTTGATACGAATTAGTAAAGGTGAATGTTTCCTTTCCTTTTCTATGAGTATTAACTAAGGATGATACCAAAGAATGGTAAATATGATTATGGTGGCCTAAAAGTGGTACTTAGTATAGATGGGATTGTGGGATCTTATCTATGCATTGCACAAGTATGACTTAGGGTTACTTAGGAGATGGCTCTATTATGCTATGATGATCTATATTTTGAATATGCTTGTGACTTATGCTTTTATGCTAATGTGCATGATGATTCTCAAACTTGGTAAACTGCATGCTTTTCATCTACAATGACATTTTTAGCATGATTTCATGATTTTATGCATTGCTATCATACTTCGTGCATTTTTGTACTAACCCATATTTTTCTACATTTTCCCCCAATTTAGGGATTGGCACTCAATTTGGTTCCCTTGTGGGTAGAGCTTGGAATTGATCATTTTCCTTGCTAGTTGGTGAGTCCTCATGATTCGAGGACGTATGAGTCATTTGTAGTTTCTTTCTAGTATTTCATTTTCGAATTATGTTGAAAGGGCTGTGACCCTATTTTTTATTCTAGTAATGTAATAGATGGCTATAATGAGACAAGTTTAGACTTCCGCTTGCTTTTATAAGATACTTCGATTGTATGGATAAAGTTTTAAAATTTCTGCATCATTTCTTTTATCTTATGTTATGATATGTAGGCTTGTATGAGACCCCTTCGGGGTCAAGTACGCCATGTTACATCTAGGGTGTACTGGGTTGTGACATCTTCAAAACCTTACTTCTTTCTCCTTCCTTGGAACTCCCATCTCGACCCTATTTCTCGTCTTTAAACCGCCACTCTCACCCTCTATCTTTCTCTTCAGACATCGTCACCTCAACGATCACCTGCCTTGCCCTTTTTCTTCTTTTTCTTCGTTGAGCATTCCATCTTCTTTCTCCCTCTTCGAATCGCACCCACTCCTATCCCCATTTCATTTATATTAGTAAAGGTGTGTGATGAACAGGGAAAGAAAACCAACAATTCATTCTTGCTTCAAATGGTAGTGTTTGAATGTGATGAACTTGAAGCTCTTTTTATTGAAAAACTTATAATTCCTTCATCTCAAATTAATTTTTCAGTATTATTATTTATTTATTTTGGTAATGTTTCTTAAATATTGAATGTGTTTTTGTGAGAATGATTTTGAAATCTTGGATCAATCTTTCAATCTTGACTTGAGTTTGTTCAATTGTAATCTTGATGGAATTGAGGAACAATCAGGCTCATTTTTTGAGAATTTTTACTTTCAAAATTATGAATAAATAATAATAATAAATAAATAAAAATTCAAAATTTAAATAATGTTCAATGTGGCAATGATGTGAAGTTGATGTATCAATGACATGGCGCATGTGGAATGCACTTGCCATTTTGAGACTGATATTTTAATTTTAGGGTGATATTAAATTCACTTGAAAAGAGATCAAGGGGTAAATAATTATACGTAAAATTAAAGGGCTTAAGTAATCTTTGTTACCAAGTTCAGGAAAGGGGGGGGGATTTTATGTGTTTTTTCTTTCATCATCACCCTTGACTCTACTACCCTTGCTCTCTCCATCTTCAACTTTAGATATGGTTGATTCAGTGAAGGATCAAGAAAAGTCCCGTGAAACACTAAAATAATCAAGTGAAAGAACACAACGGAATAAAAACACAGGAAGAAGGGCATATCTATTGTCATGACCCCGACCATCGTGATTGGCACCCACACTAACCCTCCGATGGGAGAACCATTTATACTAATTAGAAAATACGAAACCAAGCATTTAAACATATGGAAGTAGGTTTAAATGACTAAAAACTGAAGTTCTCATAAACTTCCAAAAGATCTAATAACAAATTGCGGAATTAAATGCCTAGAACGTGAAAGTCAATGTACCAAAACATCTAACAATGAACCAAAGTCGAAAGGAAAATGGGAACAGACCAACTAAACATAAGAATATCTAATGACCTAGTTTAAGTCCAAAATTTGGACATAAACGAAAGGAGAAATCTTGGTAACTCAGAAGAACTGATTCACCCTTTAATTTGAATGACGGTCACTAATCTTCTAAGTGAGGTATGCCAATTGCCACTTGAAGATGCCCTGTACTCAACAAAGAAAGAGCAAGTGAAGTGTCAGTACACAACCATAGTGTACTGGTAGGATCACACGGCTATCCAACAAAGTGCAACATACATAAGTCAATAAAACATAATAATAACATGCATACATCGAACATATACAATATAATCATTATTTACGAACAACGTACAATTTCACATTTCTCAAGATACACAGTTATGTCAAGTATTTGGTCCTCTCATGGAACCCAAACCCATACAGTTAGCATACCTGAACATGGTACCCGATCCAATGTTTATGCCAGAACATGGGAACTGATCCCATATTTATGCCACAATGTGGCAACCGACTAAGTTAGTGTGTCGGAACGCAACAGCCGATCCATTCAACAAGCCACAATCACAATCACAATGTACATTCTCAAAATCATACAATCAAGTCAGGATTCTTGGCATTCATCATTTATCTATCCTTATTTACAAGTAGTGTGATCAATAGGGCAACATTCACATACATACATGTATTATAATGCAGCAAGAACAAACATATATCACACAATCATGAAATCACAACCATCACCTACATCGAAACATACTTGAATCCCCTAAGAAACTTGATTCTTCCCTTTCCGGATTTGTTCCGCTTGTTCTTGGTCTACAAACAATCATAATAGCGCGTTGATCAATAAACAACACCTAATTACCCGTATTATAAACAATAATATCAATCCTAGGTCAAATCCTTGATCCCCATACCCAGATTAGGGCTTTCTCCACCATAATTTCCAGATCAAACCCCTCCCCCACCGATAATTACCCATTAGATTATGTTTTACGGATTGGAAAATGTATTTGGGGAGCTAAAATCTTCCCTTTAGCTTCAAGAATGGTGAAAAACTGTCAAGAACACCCCTAGGTTCGTTCCGTAGCTCTCAAGTTTGAAAGTTGCAGAATAGAGACGTTTTGGGGTTTATTTCTGACTTAAATCGCGACTGTCAAACTATGACGGCCCCCAGCCCGCCATAGAGGCCCCGCCCTAGCAAGAATAATTCCACCAAAGCAGCTTGCACGGAACCAGTGAGTCGATTTAAGAATTCCAAACTCTCATTTCATAACACATCTTCGACCAACGACAGTTAGAACTACCCGTTCATGCTAAGATAAATTTTGGAGATCTACTCGCTCGAATTCCATTCTGTAAAGTCGTACGGGTTCCTTAACATCTTAGCTATCTACTCAAGTGATCAAATTCATAATTAGATCACGCAATTGCTACCATATTTTCCTAGGCCTCACAGACTCTAATTTCATCCAAATTTGGACTAGGTTGGAAAATCTCAAGTTACTCGAAAAAGTTTTCCCTATCGTCTTTCTGATAACAACGAAACCCGGTTGTTACAGTAGATACAAATTTACCCATCACTCGTCCCCGAGTGAAAAACTTAGGAAAATAGGCTAAGGAAGGAATGGAGTAGTGCCTGAATCGATGAACAATTGAGGATTCTTGTCTTGCATGTCCTTCTTGGTTTCCCAAGTAGCTTCCTGTAACGACCCGAGAGCACCCCCTAGTCGTTACCGGTGTATTCGACCTCTCGGAGGTCTTATACAAGCCCTTAGCATTCGTCATAGCATTATCATATAAAAATAGCGGAAAATTTAAAAAAATTCATAAACACAAGACTTAGAAAGTCACCTCATTTAAACCTTTAATACAAATCGGAATACTACGTCTCAAAGTAGCCATCTTAAAACACGACTACAACACAAGAGGGACACGACCCTTATAATACAAAAGAAACAACTATCTAGTACAATGAACTTAAGAAAACTCTTTAACATAAAGGTCCTTGAATCTTTAAGGACACACCCAAACTTGGGAATAGTAAGCGAAGCTCATCACTTCTAGGAAAGTCCTTTAGCCACCACCACCTACACTTGGTTTAAAAAGATGAACAAGAATGATGTTAGTACAAGAATGCACTAAGTATGATAACCATGCAAAAACTTGTTGTTAAAAGGACATTTAGTTGGAAACCATACATCATGCCTTTTTAGAGAAACTTCATGAACCTTTAACACATTAGGCACAATATAAACCACATACATCATCATACACATGGAAACCATTCATAATAGCACATAGAGCCACTTATAACATTTTAGGCACATTCAATGCATAAAATACATTACCTTCCTCTTTATCTTAACTCCCTTCCTCAAGCAACCTATAGGGAATACATGGTGCAATGTATTACCTTAAGGTTACCAAAGGTGAACTTACATATAGAACTCATCAATCCAGCCACATATATGCATAGAATCATAAGCACACCATAAGACATGGTCTTCACATAGGAACCATTACCTAAGACAACCCCCAAGTCACACTAGTGCAATGTGCAAGTAGCATCCCTTAATACTACTCACACCAGGTGTTCCTAGGAAGTCACCATAGACTAGGCACATCATATTCAACAAGTCATACCATCTTCATTTAACATAAGACATAAGACCAACATATTTCATAACATCATATAAGGACTCATTCATTTACCACATCATTAGTCATAACCCATTTAGTTCATAACATAGGTAAACCACCCTCACAACCCCTTCACAAGCTCACTTGTGCAATGTACACATGGAGTCCCAAACCCCCACATATACTAAGCAAACCCATTATGAAGTCACAAATGTAATTCACATGCATAATCATACTTCATGTCTTGACATAAGTAAAGTCAAAATTCACATGCTTTCATATTACCATACATAGACCATAGTCTTCATTACATAAAGAGCTTAATCATAACCTCCCTTAGAGTCCACTTGTGCAATGCATAAGTAGGGTCCATAGTAGTACCTACACTAAGTAACTCTTCAAGAAATCATGGCTACAGTTTATCATATTCTTATCTTAGTTCATTTCTTAAATTTCGGGAGACATTGCCATAACCGATAGAGACCATGTGAGCTACATGGAATCCGGTGATCTACTCACACACTGAAAAGAGAGGGTACTACTTGCCAAAGTAGGACCTACATACATAATAGCTATCTGGTGGATCCACTAAGCTAAGAACTACGGGGGCACGTAGTTATGGAACAAGGAGATTGCTACGAGAAAACCTTGACTTGCTAGGCGTGGAGGTTTTCATCTAATGAGACCACATATATGTCGGGAAACCGGACTTGCTAAACATGAAGGTTCTCTTATGGGAAGCCGAACTTGCTAAACGTGAAGCCCCCACTCTTATTTTTCATGTTCACTCGGTGCTAAGCTCCAACTCCCTTTTTAAACATCTTTAAGCCTTTATTTAACATTAGTTCATAAAATAGGCTTTAGGGACTTAATCCCTCATATCATATAGCTCAAAGGTTTCTAAGATGAGAATGACCTTTCATCATAGAACCTACATTATGTGAGAATAACCTTTCACATAGTCATACCATATTCATAACATAGTCTAGTTTAGAGTACAATTGAGGAAACCTTTCAAGAGACTC
>JAJOOS010027557.1:0-16892 GCA_029582725.1 Solanum chiquidenum
TAGGCGTCAATATAGCCCTGTCGACAAAACATAGCCCTTCTAGGCATAGATTGCATCCTTGCAGCTAACCACAATAGCCCAAAGGGCAACAATAACAATCAACAGCTAAAAGCGAGCAATTTAGTTATAAGCAACCTATATAAATAGCCTCTAAGTCGTGTCCAACATAGGGACGCTACTACTGAATAAGAAACCTGATAAGAGAGGATTATATCCACTCGAGCAGCCAACAATCAACAATAATGGCTACAAGTATAACAACGATAACACTTCAATTACATTGCTCCTAAGCTTTACGGAAACATGCCGTAAGAAGAGAATTGCCTTAACATACCTTTTTCACTGAATTAACGTGACCTAGAGACTTTTACTCATAACTCCCTCAATACTACAACAAGGCAGGACCATAATCAACACACGAAAATAAAATATACCATGACAATACGATAAAAGATATGTATTTCCGTCGCAAATTGCTATTTGCCGCTTATAAAAGCTAGAGTCGATGAAAGAAGGGTCTTACCTCAATCTTAAGTTCGTAATACGCCTCAAAACCTTCAAATAAATCCAAACCCTTGCTGTCCCAACAATAAAGTATGATATGCTACAAAATCGATAAAACAAATTATACCACGATGATGAGCCCAACGCGTAGAACAACTTTCGTAAAGGACTTAGGTCGAGAAAATCTACACTTTAGTTGATCCTAGAAATGGGTTTCTCTAATTTTGCTGGTTCTTAGCTAAAAAATGAAGAAAAGGTTCGAAGAAGAAGATATATGTAAAGTTCCACCGACCTAGGGCCCCACCTCACGTGCCTTCTTGTGCAGTCCCACGAAAACGCAAATATCTCTCTATTCTGAAGTCGTATGAACAAACGGTTTGATGCGTTGGAAACTAGACTCGTAGAACTTCGATTCGATAGATTGTGGGGCCCATAAATCCTTATAGATTGGGAGAAAAGCTCCGAGATATTTGACCCAAATTTCAGAGAAATCTTTAAAAAGGAACTTACGATAACTTCCGTCAACTTTTATTTTGTCACTTACCTAACTTCAAAACTTGAGATGCAACACTTGAACACTTAAAATTGGACATACCACATCATTCTTAATTTATTACTTTGTCTTTTCATGGAGATACGAGTAATTTTAAACGTTTCGAAAAGTCGGGGTGTTACAATGTTGATTGTTGACATAACCCAATTTGGCTTTCAAGTTTAGTCAAATTGAACTCAAAGAGAGTCCTAGTTTTTTAAAAAAAAAATAAAAAAATATACGTGTGTTTATGTAATTGTACATGTAACATGTTATCTGCATTGGAGTTCACACTGAGGTCTGTTGGACCTGGGCGCCCAAGAGACACATGTTTGTAATAAGTTTTAAGTGTCAAACCGATAATTGAAGCCAAGTTTAAGTGTCCGTCTATAAATTTCACCTATTTAAATGATTGTTGGATGCAGGGGTGTGTATCTATCGGTTTGGTTTTATATATTATCTGTTCGATTTATTGATTTCGGTTTTTAAACACACTAAACCAATAAGATATTTTTTATGATTTTTTGGTTAATCGGTTTTGGTCCTTAACGGTTCGGTTTTCAGTTTAACCAATAAGAAAATGTTTATCAATCAAATATATGAATTTTCTAATAAATTATGGAAAAATTATCTATATACACCTTCTTCTTTTTTTCTTCATAATTTCCATTATTCCCTTCCAATTCTAAATTTTTTCAAAATCCCTTATTTTTTAGCGCAACACAAAACTGCCAGATACAATTCCCACAATTTTTTTCTCCCTTTTTCATGTAACAAATGTCTCCACAGTTACCGTCATTAATCTATTTTTGAATTTCAAATATTTTCTCTTTTCAATTAATGATTTCAAGTTATTCAAGAGGTATATCTCTTTCCATAACTTCAATTTTCATTTTTTTTAGTTTTTCATCTTCAAAAATCATTGATACATATGGATGAAGATCTATATTGCAATATTGGTCTTATCCAATTAGTCGAACAAGGAAGCATCTTCGACTTCTAAATCGACTGTGGAAAAATGCTCAAAAAGGAGGAAAAAGTCGATTTACTGGTGGTTCTGATAAGGACTTTGGATCGAAATCCATGAATGTTGAGAAGGATAAGGAGAAGAAGGATGTACATTCGTCTTCTAAGTTCTAAAGTGAATGTTGAGAAGGAGAAGTTGAAACAAATCAGATTGTTGATTTTTTTTCCCGATTTTTTCTTGTTCATCTTTTTCTGATATATATGGGTTCATATTTTTAATGTATCCAATTGTTTTTGTTTCTTAAATTAATGTATAATGTCTTCGTTTCAACATTATGATACAATACAATTTTATCATGTACAATGTATCGTGTTGAAATTACTAAATTATCTTACGACTATAGTTTGGGATTCATTAACTAGATTTTTAATGTATCTAGTTAATTTTGTTTCTTAATTAGTGTATAATGTCTTTGTTTCAACACTACGATATACATTACAATTTTATCATGCACAGTGTATCATGTTCAAATATTAGTTTTGATACATAACCTTAATTAGTTTTGATACTTGATACAAAACTTCTACCAAATGTATTATTTTTTTAATGTATCTAGGTGTGTATGTTCTTCTACCTTATTCAAATTTAGAAGGATATGTATCCGTACACAGTACCAAATAATATGTGTGGTACATAAACCTTACTATTTTCATAGCTAAACATGTGTGGTAAAAAAAATCATTCATATTTGGATATGAAACCTTTTCTATTATCTATAGACATCTAAGAAAATGATTAAGAAAGTGATACATAACAGCATGTCATGACTACATAATAGCGATCTTGACACACAAATTGCATATGATACTTATTAACTTATATGATACATTAAAGTGTCACACAAGTATATATTAAATTCATAAATGGTGATACATAAATGTTATTATCAAAAGTTTGTTTAGTTTGAGACAAAATGTGAAGATCTTGCAGCTATGTATCTTATACAATAAATTTGGAGCACATTAATACATATATTAAATCATGTATGAACAAATACAGTACAATTATCCATCAAAGTTATGCATCTCTTCAACCTTTTTGTTTGTTGTATCAATGCATAACAAATACATTAAAAATCCAAACTCTTGTTTCTTCACCTCAACGATGTATCAAATCTTCAAATATTTCCTCAACTCATCGATCTCTTATTCAGTTGCAATGACTGATTTGAGATTCACAAACCAATATTTTGACCAACAACAAATATTCCATCATTTTTGTATCGTTCATACCTCACCTCACTTTCTCAGATTCTGGAATGTCTCAACAAGATCGACATGTTCATGTTGTATCAGTACAATTTGTCGACAAATTTGATTAAAAAATTGAGAATTATTTTGAAAGAATGGAAAGAAGAATTTTGGGATCTAAAAACGCATTACACATATACATCAAACTAGTAATGTATCAATTTGTAATCAGTAATGTATCACGACTTATATATCAATATAAAAATTTAAAAATTAAAAAACAGAGGGTATACATAGCAAATTCAAACAACTTGAATCAAAATTGAAAGGATCTTTGATGAACTTGAAGATTAAAAAGAAAATCGTTTGTCCAACAACAATTCCGATCCATCACTTTTGTATCCTTCATAACTCACCTCGCTAACCCAAAATTTTGACAAAAGTTTTTAAATCAAATCTGAAAGGTTTCTTCGCTGAACAAGGGAGGAACAACTTGAAATTTTGAATTTATTTGTTCTGGATTTGCCTCTGTATGATTGAGAGTAAGAAGAAACGTAAGCGTAATTTATGGAATTTAATTATATTTTCAAATTTTATTCCCTTTTTAGCACAACATAATGATTCTTTTTGTATTAGAATTAATGTATACGGATGGTGACTTATGTATCCTGAAGGTACAAATTTTAAGGGATTATTGTAATTAGAAAAAGAGTAGGGATATGATGTAATTTACTCTTTACACTATGAGATTTATGTAAGTTATCCATAAATTATTCGAGACAAGACAATAATACAACTTACAAATGATCATAAAATAGAAACAATAATAACAAACATAAAAAGAACTATACATGTATAACACAGAGAAATTAAGAGCAATAGGGTTCTTACTTTAGGTTTTGAGTTTTGACGGTTTGTATAATGTCGAGTTGTGAACTCAAAGTCACAGTGAAATATGAATTGAAGGCTAAATGACAAAGACATAACTAGTAAGATATTGAGATTAATATTTAATATTTATGTAAAGGTAAAAGTAGTAAATTTCTGTAGTCTTAAAGGGTTATCGGTTTACCCAATAACTCAATATTAAAAACCAATACCGAACCGATAACCCGATAACTTTTTTTATAAAACCATTAAATATCATTAACTCAATAGCAATAAACCAATAACACCTTTTCGATTCAGTTTATCGATCGGTTCGATTTTTGCATACTCCTAATCGGATGTTGGTTTACAAGTTGGAGAACCCAAAACCCAGACATAGTGTTAAGAAAAAGAACTTATATATTTTCCTCTATTACAATTCTTTGAGGTATTTTTAAATCTTCTTACTATACAAAATTATGATTTATTATACTTCTCTCTAGAGAAAATTAGACGCATTAACTCTCATTCTCATAGAGAAGAAGAACTAGTCTATTATCCGTTGACTAAGTAATCTTTGTTTTATCTTTATTTATTTTTGGAAATAATGGAACAAGTCACCCCAATAATCGTGTAATTGACTTAATCACACAACCAAACATATATAATCAATGTGTTAGTTAAACAACTAGAGTAATTTTTCTCCCTTAGATTGGCATTCCTATGTCGTATATTTAGTGACAATAAGAATTTCTTTTAGCAATGATCGAGTTAATGTCATCGTAATCAAAATTGTTAAAACCTTTAACGATATTTGCATTAAGTGATGATTATAAATACTCGTATTTATTATTATCACTAAATATAATATAACAACAATGATATTATATTTATCAATAAATAATTGATGCAAAGTCCTTTATTTGTTGTAGTGATAGGACAGTCACATAAAATTGACCAGAAGACGCTTTGAGGAATTGCCAAAAAAAGTTAATCAAAGGCACTCAATGAACCTTCCAAACCAAGAAAAAAAGACGTTTCAGCTAAACATAATATATTTTAATTTCTCCACAAATCACATCAATTCTCCAAGAGATGCGTTAGTATATATCCGTCGTACATGCTATATGAAATTATGTACCATGTATATTTATTATTATAATTACATTGTCCATTATATATTATAATTTCTTTCACTAGATCTCAAGCTTATTTCTGACTACACTTTTACAACTTATAATTACTCCCTTTTCATCCTTGTCCTTAATTAATTTCAATGAGAATAATTAGTGGTAAAAGGGAGCACCATAGTTACATTTGTAGGTTTTGTAAGAAAGTTTTGAGGTGTGCTCAAGCCTTAGGTGGTCACATGAACATCCATAGAAGAGATAGAGCCAAAGCAATTAACGAAGAATCAGTAGTAGCTCATTCTCAAAGCCAAAGCAAGAGTATTCTTCATACATATATGGAACCTCAACAGTACCAGTCGATAATTCGCCATACGAAAAAAGACGATTTTAATTTGTTGGATGAGGAGTCAAGTTTGTCAGTAGGTATACCATCAAAGAGACAAAAGAGCAGTACCATTGTGTGTTATAATTTCATGGAGGACATTAATATTGATCTTGAGCTCAGGCTGGGCGATACATCAGCTATCCACTGAAAGTGCTTCTTGTCCTCTTCACCTAAGTCCGCTTCCAACACTCCCATAAACGATATATATATATATATATATATATATATATATATATAGTATAGTATTTTATTCCAAATTACAAGTCTGTAGGTTCCGTGCATTTTGTTATTTTGCTAGCTAGATATGTTGCACAACTTTAAGATCTGGATTTGGAATTAGAATGGTGGATGTGAAAATAAAAAAGATAAAGGTTAGATTAGGTGAGGC
Organism: Solanum chiquidenum; assembly: GCA_029582725.1. Classification (NCBI taxonomy): domain Eukaryota; kingdom Viridiplantae; phylum Streptophyta; class Magnoliopsida; order Solanales; family Solanaceae; genus Solanum; species Solanum chiquidenum. The sequence goes on from JAJOOS010027557.1 coordinate 6,024, forward strand.
ATATATTATATTGACCCGTTATTTGATCTATCTTTATCAAACTCATTTATATTCAAGTAAACTTTAAATCACTACGAGTTCAATTCATTAGTTAATTTGAATAATTTTAATTAATTCAAATTTAATCCAACTTGTCTATTTATAGCAAATAGCAACAAGTCCCAAAACAGCACAAGCTACGTGCTTTTATATACAAGATCTTTTACAAGATTTAGCTTTGGGAAAAAGGACAAATATACTCTGAGCTATCGTAAATGGTATGCAGATATCATCTATCATACTTTTGGGATATTGGTGCCCCTGCCGTCCAAAAACTAGAGCATATATGTTCTAGTTATTAGTCGACAAGGGCACCAATGTCCCAAAAGTATGACGGAGGGTATCTGCATACCATTTACGATAGTTCGGGGGTATATTTGTCCTTTCTCCCTTTAGCTTTTAGTCTGAGTTTTAGTACGTAAACAACCAATTTGTTTTTCTTTAACAATTTTAACTTAATAATCCTTCCGTCCAAAAAACATATCATGTTGTACGAAAATAATAATTATGCATTTGAATTTTGTGTGAATTCGAACATCGCTTTTCTTATATTTTTTAAAAATAATAATTTATATATAAGTATTGAGGATAACAAACTTTTACACTTAAAACTATTTAAAATAAGTTTTAAAAATTTATTAAAAAAGGTTAAAATATACCATGGGTGAAAAAATAAGGTGCCCAATATTAGCCTAGAACAATTAAAATTCAAATTAGTGAATTTAGCAAGCCATAAAGACCGCATTACCCAACAAAACCACATTAAATAATACTCCTTACACGTTGTTGTAACATAGAAAGTGGAAACCAACCTTATCCGTTGCTATATTATAAGAACCTATTCTTTGGTCTTTCCTATAAAAATCTCAAACACAAGATTCCAATCCATCAAAAAGCTTTAACAGAATTTGGATTTTGAAGTTCCTATTTAGTACAATGGCTGAAATAGCAATGTTGGTTGCAGAAGAATATGAAAGGAGGGTTAATAATTCAAGGAAATATTGTGGTGTTGCTGCTGGAGAAGAAGAAATTGAAATGTTCTCTTATTTCTCAACTCTGGTTAAGAACATTTATGAATCTCCTTCTTTTTCGTCTTCTAGAATAACAATGAGATTAAGTAAAATCAAGATTAATGAGAAGATGATCCATACGACAGTTTTTCAGCCTCAGAGTGACGTTAGTCTTGCAGCTAGTAATGGTCTCTTTTCCGCTTGAAAACAAACAGAGGTTCTCTGTTTTTTTTTCTTCTTTTATATTTGCATATATAAATTTTGAAGATTTTAATTTTTTTTCATGAGTACTCTATTCCATTTTGTTATTAGGTAAAATTTGTATATTTGGTACTTTTTTTTCCCACTTTGCATATCTATACCCCGTGTTCAAGCTCGTAATTTGAATTTGTGTTGAAAAATTCCCGGGGGAGGGGGTGATGTAGAGGTGTCTATTGGTCGTTCAATTCAATATGGTGTATTACTGATTCGCTTTTATCTTTTTTCAATTTGTAACATTAACTGAAAACAAAATCAATAAGATATTTGTATTGGTTTTAACTAACCGCTTTCTTGTCCTTAACATTGGTTTTAGTTAAAATCGGTAAGAAAATTGTAACGATCCGATTCGTCGTTACTAAAGAGCATCTCGTGCGGATTCTCAAAGGTATGATAGTGTAGTGCAAGAACTTCTAAAATTTGAACACGACGAATTTTGACTTGAATTAATTTTCTGGGCTGGGAAGACGTCAGTTCACCATAGCAGAAGGTCTCTCACTATCGCAACACTGCTATAGCGGTCTGAGGTCCCGCAATAGCAATACGTTGAAATTCAACAACCTAATTAAGGTGTCGTCTTTTAGTTTCCTCCCTCGGTTTTGAGATGGAGCAATGAAGGAGGGAGAATTTCCGCACTAGGAAGGCAAAAAAAGTACAGATTTTCCATGCCGTTCATCAAATGGTGTTTCGGCGGAGTCGTATTCTGGGACAAGATTCATCAGTGGCTATTTGGCGTCCGGTAGGCTAGGTTTTCTTTCAATTTGATAGTAAGACCTGCTTTTACCACATTCTAACTTGTAAATATTCGAAGATTTCATGCCGAGGCATTCGGGCATGAAGTCCAGATGGTCAAATGTTCTTGTTGTTGTTGTTAGGACGGCAAAAGATAATAACTAAGTGGTAACTCTCTAGTTCTTGATCATTAACATTGAGATTTCTTATTGGAGTAATTTGGTGTTAATTGTAAGGTTATGTGCGTATGATTTTGCTAGGTTATAGCCATTTCTGGAACTTGTAGTAACTAAGGGAAACTAAATAAACGATAAAAGTATCGATTCATGGGACTAAGGAGATATCTTCCTAGGAAATGAATATGTGCTCATAATGAAGTCTACTATTTTGGGTTGTTGACATATATGTTTATATATGTAAGTGATGGTTGTATGTTTTCGATTATGTGTGTATGTATGGCTATTGCTTTGTAATATTATTTTTGCAATGCATAATAGGAAAGCATATGAAAATGAACTTGTAATTGTAACTTGTGGGTTCAAGTGGTCTTGTTCATTGTTCTATGAAATTATGCATGTTTTATGTGCATGTGATTATGCATGCTTGTTGTGCTGATTGATTGGCTCGGATGCCACGTCGATACATTATATTGTTTGTTGGCTCAAATATCACGTCTAGTATGATTATATACGGTTAACTCGAATACCACACTTGATATGATATTATAGTTTGATTTGGATCCCGTGAAAGGACTAGTTAAGTGATTGTAATTCCATAAGAGGACCCAATATTTACATTGATTCACAAGTAATCTACAACCAACTCAGCAGATGTAAGCGTGTATACATTTATGTGAATATAAGTTGTACTCTTTTCTAATATATCTATTCTATCAACATCATACCTTCACTAGCATGTCAATCAATAAGTACGGAACAATCAATCACCAATCACCAAACAATATCAATCATTAACACACTTGTCAGAGATACTTTAAGTCAATAAAATCATGAAAATCATATCCATCTCGGTCTTATTGCTGTATAATCTCTTCAATCTTGCCAGTCATCTCTCTACTCTCTAAAAAATCATGTCTCACACTCATCTATACACACAGTAATAAAGGATCTTAATATTATCCATCTAAACATGACTTGTTGGGGACTCTAGGTGTTCATGTATCGTATCAACGTGGTATCTGATTCAATCCCACACAAATAATCGCTCGTCCATAAGTTTATATCAAACTCAAATCTCTTATCGTTAGAATAGTAAATATATTCACACTATTTTTACATATCTCAATATGCTACCCTCTCCAGTTACCTCTCAAATGAACAAATTAAGTAAAGAATAATCACAAGCTCATATTGCATAGCATCAGAAAAATAGTCAGTTCAACAATTCACATATATACTTATTCATCCAAGCAATCATGAACTCAATCACACACCATCACAGCTATATATGAAGACCAGTCAACATACACTACAATGCATATTACATATAAAAAAACTAAGCAAAGTTTAACTCCAAGTAAATATAACCTACCTCAACCAAATAACTGGAAACAAGTAAGCTAAATCACAGTCTTCCCTTCACTTAATTACAACCTCAGAATGCTCAAATTCTAAGATAAATGAAATATAATGACACTTGAATTATCTACTTTTCTAAACGAAGGCTTACGTATTCAAACCCACTTAATTTGACCTTTTTTTAAGGTCTAACTATTTATTAATCGAAGATTTTCATGATCATACAAATCTCATTCGTAAAGTTTTATGCTTAAATAACCCTTTTTATGGGGATTCTAGGTACCCATTAATATCATAGTTAAAGGTCAGATTCATAATTCCATGCTAGAAGGAAAAATTGATAGATCTAGAATATATAAAAATTCTTGCATAATTGTACTTTTCGACATACGTCCCCATCAGATAAAAACTCCAGGGTTCGAATCGATCAATTCTCATGATATCATATTCTAAGAGAAAATTGAATTGCAGATGGAAAATATGAAAGAAAAATACTTACCTCAAGAGAAAAAAAGCCACAAGGGTTGGAAAAGTCGTCATTGGTTCACTGATTGAATATTTTGAGTTTTGACGAAGATCAAATGAGAACTGACTTAAAACACGAATTACTTTCATGCGACCTTTGCTATACTGTCGACATGTTGCAAAAGTAACTGACCAGAACACTCCGATTAAGAAGCATTGAGCAACATCTCTGGAATATGGCTAGAGGATGAAATTCCGAAATCAGCATGGCTGATATCAACGACATATAACTTGTTTAGGTCCAGACGTATAATTCCAAATGCAAAGACACAATCAAACATGATGGAGATAAAATATGCTCGACAATCCACAAATTACGAAGGAAGTTGATACTTTCGTCGATCGGCCGGTACACAATTACACCTACCAGAAGACCAGCAGAGGGGTGAACCCTACGAAAGTTGTTCCCTATCTAGAACCTCTCTATAAATAGCTTACTAGTTATATTTAAGGGTGTCCAGGATTTTGACTGATCACATTGTGCGGCTTCGAATGCCCAATTTCCAATATCTAATACATTGCTGATTGCTTACTTATTTTATTGTTTTTACACTCATTTATCATTCTCTTGCAATGATCCTTTATTTTAATATCTCGCATGCCATAAACCATTTTGATAGTAATATTTTACGGGTAAACAAGCACTCTTAATGTAATTTATCCTATCATATCATAATTTATTTTTTTATCGTCTATAAAATTGTATTCCCAAAGTATATAGCCATTCGGGAAAAAGTTCTGCGAAATGGAAGGGTTCCAGCACGCAATATTGGGGCCGGTGAAATCCATACACCGAAATTAGTGAGAAGAATGCCGCAACGTACGCGCGCTTATCTTTCTTCCGTTTTGTTCAATTTGACCAAGTTAAATTGAGTAGTAATTTATTACTTTACATTAGCATATATGAAATTTGCTACTCACTATGTTGCATTTTGACTTATTATTAGGGTTTGATAGATTAATTTCATTTATTTATTTATTACATAGATGATGATTATAAACATAGTCTCGTATGGAAAAACATTAAATCATAATCAAATTATTATTTTTTAATTTCGAAGTTGATAAAAACAAAATGATGTCGAATATTTAGGTACATTGGGTCCACTTTATCTACATTATATATCATTCTTAATTTTATTTATCTACATTATATATATAGCATTCTCACTTTCACTTAGCAGAACTAAATTTTCATTTCTGTCCCAACTTTTAAAAGCATGGCAAGATTGGTGACATTTTTCGCTATTTGTTTGCTCTCTGCATCAATTGCTTCTGCCGGCAAACCTTTACTTGTGAAGGGAAAAGTTTACTGTGATACTTGCCGCTGCGGTTTTGAGACCCCTGCCACCACGTACCTCGCCGGTAACTGCACCCCTTATATTATTATATGATATGTTTTTAACTGTTTCGCATCTCAAGGTTCGAATGGGTTTGTAGACGTAAATAGTGTCTAGTTTATTGTCATGGCTGCTTAGATCAAAATAATCTGATTCTAGCCATACTAGTTTCTAAATGTGCATCAAACACAAATAACATGAAAGCTAATCTAATACTAATGTAATATAGCTTGCTTGGAAGACAATGACGGAGTCACAATTTTTAGTAAAGTGATTCAGAATTTTGGTCCCCATGAATGTTTGAGAGGAGATTACAACTACCTTCTATTAATTCTTTTATCTTGTTTTATGGGCAGACGCAAAGGTTAAAATTGAGTGCAAGAGCAGGATCACAGAAGAACCCACCTACACTGTTGAAGGTGTTACTAACTCTCAAGGAGAATACAGTATCCTGGTTAACAGTGACCGTGGTGACGATGTGTGCGATGTCGTCCTGGTTAAGAGCCCCGATTCCATCTGTGCCAAGCCCAGTGCCGGTCGTGATCGTTCCCGTGTCACTCTCACCCGCAACAATGGCATGATTTCCGAAGTCTATTTTGCCAACGCAATGGGTTTCATCCGTGATGAGCCTCTTGCTAGCTGCGATGACATCCTTCGTCGATACCAAGTGCCGGAGGAACAAGTTTAAATGATTTAAACATTATCATATTTTAATTTAATGGCTCGTTAAATTTGTTGATTATACCTGGAATCTCTTTCATTTTTTTCTTATATTTATTCTATTTTAATATTTGATAAAAAAAAGCCAAAGGAGTGATGCTAGTTCTATGCTCTCGGATGATTTGTTTAAACATTTCTCCCAATGGATTGTTTTTGAAGTGCTTTCTACGGGCTTTGTTTTTGAGGTAGGGTGCGGTGATTTATTTATTTTTTTGTTTTATGTTCTTTGTTGGAAATAATAATTCAAAGAGTAGGAATTTTAAGTTGATTATGATTTGTTATTTATGGTATTTACTTATTTATGTTTAATTAAGATATATTAATTAGAGTGGTTCCTAGTCCTAATTTAATTTGATTTTTACTTTTATAAATAGAGATGTTACTGGTTATTTTCAATATACAGAAAATATACAAAATAGATAGAACTTGAAGTAAAATTCAAGAACTTTTGAGTTTATTCATCATCATGTCATCTTCAACAAAGTTCTTAACTTTAAAGACTTGCGATGATAAGAAATTTGTACTGGACGAGGCGATAGCCGTAAGGTCACAAACTATCAAGAATATGGTTGAAGACGATTGTGTTTCAAACGGCATTCCCCTGCCTAATGTTGATAGCGAAACAATGACCAAAGTGATCGAATACTAGAAGAAACATTCAGAGGAAGGCGTCTCCAAAGATATGCTGATGGACTTTGACAAGGTTTTTGTGAAGGTGCACCACTCGATTTTGCATGCTCTTATCTTAGCTGCTAATTTTCTTAACGATAAAGATATATTGGATATGATGTGTCAAGAAGTTGCCGATAAGATTAAAGGAAAAACACCAGAAGAAATACGTAAAAAATTTGATATCAAGAATGATTTTACTCTAGAGGAAGAAGAGGAGATCCGTAAAGAGAATGCTTGGGCTTTTGAATAATTTTATAGCTATTTTTAATATTTATTCTTTTTTATTTTAGGATTAAAACTGTCTAGTTAGATATGTCTTATTTTATTTTATTTAGTTTTATATTCTATTGTTCCTTTTTATAGAATTGTTCTTTGATTTTGAAAAAAAAAAATCCAAAAAAAAAGGCATTGGTGGGAAGAGCATCAACCTTGGAAGTTGGAGAGAAGTGCTCCAACACAATCAAGAAAAAAAAATTGTGAGTTGGAGAGAAAGTGCTTCAACACTTAGAAGTTGGAGAAAAGTGCTCCAACACAACCAAGAAAAAAATATATCGTGAGTTGAAGAGAAAGTGCTCTAACACTAGAAAGTTGGAGAGAAGGTGCTCTAACACAAAAAAAAAAAGAAAAAAGAAAAAAGAGAATTGAAGAGAAGTACTCCAACAATTGAAGATTGAAGAGAAGTACTCCAACAATTGAAAGATCGAAGGAAGTACTCCAACAACAATAACAAGAAAAAAAAGACAACAATATACAACTTTACATTACGGGAGAATGTTGGAAATAATAATTTAAAGTTGGAGTAGGAATCCTAAGTTGATTAGGATTTGTTATTTATGGTATTTACTTATCTATGTTTAATTAGAGTGGTTCCTAGTCCTAGTTTAATTTGGTTTTTACTTTTATAAATAGGGATGCTACTGGTTATTTTTTATATACAGAAAATATAGAAAATACATAGGAATATACAAGAGATAAGTGTCAAAAACACACTTAAACTATTCAATTTTTTTGAGTTTCATACCTAAACTATTGAGAGTGTGAGTTTCATACCTAAACTATCAATTTTATAGTTTGAGAAACTCACCTCAGTGGTGTGTGTAATACACTCTCTTTTATTTGAAAAAACCTTGACACGTGACATTTCAGATGGATAAAATATTCCACCTTGACAAAAATTAAATAATAAACTATTAATATTAATTAAAAATCAAAGATTAAAGTATTACTATATCCATAAAAAAATATTATTATTTTTTAAAACAAATTTAAATTATTTTTCTTACCCCACTCCACCACCTCCTCCACGTACCCCCCTCCCCCCGAAAAAAAAATCTTTTATAAAATATTTAACCCTCCGCTCCTAATTTTTATTTATTTTTACATTTTTCTCATTTTGTCTTAGATATCTACGTATATATATTTTTAGAAAAACAAATCTACTTGTGTACCGAATAGAACATAAATAAATAAATAAAATTAAAAACGTCTTGTGGTGGCAAGTAAAAAAATTTCGATATGTATATATCTAACACAAAATGGGAATTTTTTTTTGAAGCGGAGGGTTAGGTGAGGTGGGTAGAATTATTATTTTTTAAAAATAAATTAATATCTAAATTAGTATTTGAGGGGGAGGGGGAGGGGGGAAGAGATGAAGTAAAAAAAATTAAATTCTTTTATAAAAGAAATTTAAACCAAAAAAAACTTTAAAAAATGGCTGAGGGAGGGGTTGGGGGGGGGGGGAGTGAGTGGAAGTGATGGAGTGGGTTAAGAAAAATATTTTACATTTTATTCTATAAAAGAAATATTATTTTTTGGATAATAATTTTTTAATTTTTAATTTTAACTAATACTATAATTTATTTAATTTTTGTCAAGATTGAATGTTTTGTCCATATGAAATGTGATGTGACAATTTTTAAAATAAAAGAGAGTGTATTACACACACCATGATGAGAGTGGTATAAAAGAGAGAGGTGTGTTTCTCAAACTAAAAAGTGATAGTTTAGGTATGAAACTCACACTCTCAATAGTTTATGTATGAAACTAAAAAAAATGTATAATTTAGGTGTGCTTTTGAAACTTAATTATCTCAATATACAATCATATAGATCTTTAATTGAGTTTATAAATAAAATACTTTCCTTCAATCTTTTATTTCTTTTCATTAATAACTCCATACCAATAAAATACGAGTTCAATCGGGTAAAGTATGACTTAGCAATCAGATCATCTTTAAAGAATTTTGACCTTTAGGGGAATAGTATACTTAAAAGTCAAAACATTACTATAATTCTCTTCTATATTTGGTTTATTCTTTCCGTATAAGAAAAGTTTGGAGATCTATATATTGAAGATTCATATTCTCATAGCAAAAACACAATAACATCTACAATGTAATCGTTTATATATTTTTATTTATGAGGAGATTTTTCTCTCTACAATTTTAATATTTTTTATTAGTTTTTAATATGTAGGTCAATTGGCCAAATTCCATATAATAATATTTTGTTTTTAGCAGAAGTATTTGTCATCTAATTTATCACCGTCTTAATTATAATTGTAAAATTCTGCATGACGCCCTAATCACTTCGAACCCAATAGTAAGCCTTGCAATTGTAGTTTCACAGCAACCGGTCTTGACAATGGGAATCAAGACTAGAGAGAGTATGAGGGTATGGTTGAACAAAAGAAAATAAAATGTCGGAAGGAAAAAGGAAATTAATTAATAGTTTTTACATGTCATGTTTGATGTGGAATTTTAAAATGATGTGGAAATCTATGTGTATGTATTTTGTAATTCATGCACCATTGAGTAGTTCAAAAAAAGTATAAAATGTTGTGTTTAATGAATTTGAGAATTCTATTGACAAAATCTTGATTAGAAGGACTTAGGTGACAAACGAAACTAAGTACAAAGTCTTCGTATTCTTAGGATGTCACGATCACTATATCTACTTTCACCTACCATCCATCACCACCTACTATCCACAATCATAATCCTCAGGTCAACCAACCATTATTATTGACTACCGTCAATCATCATCACTATTAGCAATTATCACCAACAACCATCATTACATCCATTAATATTCACTATCAATAATTATCAACATTGGTCAACATTTTATATTAGCAATAAAGACACTTTACCCAATATTTCAAATCGAAAAACTTTATAAGTGTGTCATCAAGTTAATTAAGGTCACCTTGAAATGATATAGCCACTTTTCTGATCTAACACCACAGGCGATGATCAGAAATCATTTCCTAAATAAGACAAAAAAGAAGAAGAATTCTTTCTAGAAAGAACTTAGATGGTTTTTAGAAGTATCTTAAAAGAGTATTCACTTTGTAGGTGTAAGCGGAAAAAAATATAGTAGTATTTCTTTTGTCCTAATTTATGTGATTCATTTTTTTTTAGTCAGTTTCAAAATGAATGACATTTAATAATAATTTAACTTTTAAATATCTATTTTAACCTTAATGAAATAATTATAGTCATACAAACATTTATCATTTATTTTACACCACAAATTTCAAAAGTCTTTCATATTTTTTTAATTATATATCAAGTTAAACTAATCTATATAAAATGAGAGTAATTACGTGAATGACATATGTTGTGTCGAGCTGTAAAGTGTTCCCATAAATAACCCAATGGAGACTCCTTTTTAATGGTCAGCAAAACATAACAATAGGATCAAGAAGTCAAAATAGAAAAAAAGGATACAAAAGATTGCAGTTCTAATTTTTTGTGTGAAAAAACTACCTAATTAGATAGATATTTTTATCATAATTATTACTCCCTCCGTCCCATTTTATGTGGCAACATTTGACCGGGCACGGAGTTTAATAAATAGATAAAGACTTTGAAATGTTTACCAAATTGCCCTTCAAAAAAATAGACTTATTTTTCTCTCTCCTAATAAATGTATTGGGGTACTCTTTTCAAGATTAAGTGGGACCAACAAGGGTAAAAGAGGAATTATACCTTTAAATACTTACCAAATAAGGAAATGTGACATTCTTTTTGGG
>JAJOOS010027558.1:0-16048 GCA_029582725.1 Solanum chiquidenum
AACAAGAGTCTTTTTTTAGTAGTGTTATTAACAAAGTCAGTCGAGTCTTTTTGAAGATGAATTTTTTTATTCGTATTGATTTATATTAAAAATTAAAAGTAAGTATTTGCGTTAAATTTAGATAGCCTAGATGATAATAAACAATAAACAAGTAGTGTTATTTAATTTAATTTAATGTTTAAGAAAGAAGATCAAAGAACTTTCGTCAATTTATTTTCATGCAAAAATACAGAGAAATATCAAAAAATAATATTATTGTTTGAAATTTTTTATGTTCATTCGCGACTGTTTAATTTTTTTACGAAAATTAACAGGCACACGTCTATTTTTTTAAAATAAGAAATTGCAATTGAAGAACATAAATAAAAATAAATCATAAAAATTAGTATAAGTGTTTAAATGGTACATAAAAAATGGAGTTTAAGGGTTAAAATGGAACAAAGTTAAGTTGGAGTGCCAAAATGAAAAATGAGGGCAAGTTTGAGGGGATGTGTATGTGTTTGGCCTTTTGATATCAATAAATATTGTGTACTAACTAATTATAGAGTTACCAATAAAAAAATGACATGCGTTCAATTTGTACACTCATCACTTGTCTTCAAGGGAGTATCCACACTCTCTATGTCATGTCAGCATTTGTGGTAAACACATATACAGACCCTTAAATTTGTCCCTAAATTTCATTTTGGCACTCCAACTCGACCTTATTCCATTTTAACCCTTCAACTCCAATTTAAATGTTCCATTTTGGAACTTCTTTCCAAAGAATAAACAAAATGGGATGTGTGTACTTCACATGTCATTATTGTGTGAAAAAATAATGGATGAACATCATTTTTTAACAAATTTTTTTTTTTTAGAGTTTATGTACATTATTGTGTGAAAAAATAATCGACGAAAGTGTATTGGTTTTCTTTTTTAAACAATTAATTAAATTAAATAACACCGCATATTTTTTTTTCATATCTAGTCTATTTGGACTAACTCAAGTATCAGCTTTCTAATTTTTCATTCAACTAAATACGAGTAAAAACAAACTCATGTTCATTGCTAATTAATAACACTACAAAAAAATATTGAAACTCGATAGACTACGTTGAGTTGTCATTGATTTTCTTAAGAAAGAAAATCGACACACTTTCGTCGGTTATTTTTCACGTAAAAATATAGGGAAACTTTTAAAATGAAATTGTTACTTTTTTTTATAAAAAAAATCAATCATCATCCATCAATTTTAATTTTTTACAATAACTAACGGATGAACGCCGATTTTTAAAATGTAAAATTACAGTTGAATAACATATATAGAAATAAAGAAATCATAAAATTAGTATTTTGTGTTAAATGGTACATAAAAGAAATAGAGTTGAAGGGTAATCTTTTATTATTTTTTAAAAAAAATACTTTTTTTTTGTTTTTCACTCTCTTAGAGAAAGTGTGATGCACACACTTTGCCACATCACTTAGAAGTGCCAAAATGGAACATAAAAATTGGAGTTGAATGGTTAAAATGGTACAAGGTTGAGTTGGAGTGCCAAAATGAAATTTAGGGACAAGTTTAAGGATCTGCATATGTGTTTGGCCTTTATTCTATTTTAAATTAGTTTATGGGTAATAGGACCCTAGTTAAGTTTAGGTGTCTAGGATTTCTGTCATAGTCTAGGGGGTACTGGTACTATACCCCGTTACTTTATTTAACTTAATCCATAGATTAGTTATACCTCATACAATGTCTCATTTTATCTATCACGTCCCGATCCTGGACGTGGCCGGCACTTGAGAACCATTACTGGCCCCAAGCAAACCCTTGGCCTGACTCAATTTTCAATGGAAAACTTTCTCAATAAAAGATAAACTCAAAATTAAAGTAGAACTTTACTCGAAATCTAAAAATAATAACTCAGAATATATAAGAATATTCTACTAGCCAGAAATAGGCAACTCAAGTCTTTAAAACATTTAACAAAGAAATGAAAAGACTCATGAACTACTACTATCTATCTATGAAGTCTCTACTAACTGAGACAGACGTCGGGACAAGACTCACGACATCCTAATAACAAAACTGAAATAATAAAACATAAATGAGGGATCCTCCGGAAGCAAGGAGGCTCACCAAACAACTTTGAAACTGCAACTGGCATCAACGAATCGTCTGCTGATGACCCTGATCTCCTGTATCTGCATCATGAAACGATGCAGGCCAAATAACATCAGTACATTGAATGTACGAGCATGTAAGGGAAAAATTGAGCATAACATCAAAGCTTGAACCTTGGAAAGAAGGAAACATACTTACCTCGACTCTACTCAACTCAACCTCAACTCATGAATACTCAACTCAATGCAATATAAAAACAACAATAAAGATGTAGTTTGTATAAAATATTTAAAACAATATATAACAAATCAATGTATTTAAAAATACAATAATAGCTCAGTTTGTACGTAAAAATATAAAATAACTCTGTTTGGGAGATTCTCTAACTGACAACCATCACTATGAGCTATGTGATGATACAACGTCTCGCCCACGCTGCCAGAACTGCCATATACCTTGCCGGGGTATAAAACTTCTCAACTAAGTGAATCCATTAAGCTATGCTTAAAAAGTAATAAGGAATCATCTAAAAAGTATGACCTTTTCTACCCACTGGGGCTGTGAGTTGTCTGAACTCTCCTCCATATCGGTGCTCAACACTATTCCCAAAATATAACTTAGCTCATATATTTAAAAATAAAAAACATTTCCTCATCCTCAACTTTGAGATTATTACTCAAAAAGGTTTCTCTTAAAAGAGATAGTACTCAAAACTCCTCATGAACTCTTTTGGAAATCGGTGTTTCCTCACATCTAAAATTTAAAAACATTTACTCTCGGGAATACTTAGTTCCAATATATCAATTTACAAAAAATGAAACTCAACTCTCCTCATCCTCAAACTCAACTATTCTAGTCTTAAAACAAGTTTTAAAAGATTATAAAAGACTTCTCAAAATGACTCGAAAGACTCTCTCAAACTTGACTCTTATCTCTATCTTGAATTTGAATTATGAATTTAAGAGTTATGATTTATGATATGAAGGGTCTAGTGATGATTAAATGAGTTTTTAGATAGTTGATAATAAGAAACGAGCGAAAATACTGACTGGGGAGCAAAGGCACGACATTGAGAAGAATTTATTTATTTGGTCGCGAAATAATTTTTTGAGACAGTGGAGTCCGCGCTCTCTTCACGACGCGGAGAGAGAGGAAATTCTCTGGGGAAGCAAGTCCGCGACGCGAACCTGGGCACCAATTTCTATCCAATTTTTTCTTCCTCTCCCAAACTCGATTCAACTCATACCCATTGAAATTCTAAGGTAAAAATTCTCGAATTCTTATAACCCTGAACAAGTTCAGCGAAACCCACCCAATAATTTGTCAATTTACTTAACTCATCAACAATATCCTCACCTCAAGAACTCAACCAAACATCAAAATTTAAGAACGAATAACAACACTATCAGAAACTCCTCTAGAACTTAAATCATTCAATCTTTATGGATGAATTCGAATATGTAAATCATAATTGGCGTGTGGATGAACTAACCCAACACTATAAAAACTTACATACCTCGATTTGGCGAAATAATTCCTTGATTCGCAAGAAATCTTGATCGTTCTTCCTTTTCTCCTATTTTTCTCTTCTTGAACTCTCTTCTAAAACCCTAAGCATAATTTTGGATTTGTAAAACTAACCCAAATAAGATTTGATCCCAAAATATTACTAAAAATGTTTTTAATCTGATGGGGTAAGGAAAATACCAAAATACCCCTCATTAATTCGGGTAACTTTCCTTATCTGGACAGACTAACTTCAGACAGGCATACCTCCCTCACCCGATCTCAAAAATTAGCAAACTCGGTGGCGTTGTAAAAAGGATTTCAAGACCTTTCATTTGATACACCTAAATCATCATGTACTGAAAGTTATGACCATTTGAAGTTGACCCAAAACTCACATCTTAAGCATAACTAGCAAAATTCTCAAATTGGCTCTTTCCAAATTATTTATTTCTATTATTAGCTCTTTCTAAGGCGGAATGTTACATTATCCCTAGAAAATGGAGGGATAACTAATCCAAGATTTAACAATCTTTGGATAAGACCCCTAAATGACTAAACTATCCCTCAATCTTTTTTCCTAAATTTCTTTGTAATTTAGTGTCCTTTTTTTATTTATATTGGAATAGTTATAAATGTTCTTTTTAATACTCCAAATTCGTCAAATGTAATTATAATTTCACAAACTAATCTTTTTTTTCCATGTTTGATCTGCTATATTGGGTTGATTTTTGTTCAGGTTTCATTTTAAAAAAATGTAATTTGTCGATTGACCACTTGAACTTTTTTTTTTAATTAACTTCGTGTATTTGAACAATTTAAGTAGTCTTAAATCTATGTTAAATTTAAAGTATATTTGACCAACAAAAAAATAGAAATATACCATGCTATCAAGGATTGTCGTTGTGGCACATCACTCCTCAAATTTAATAATAATTTTAAAAAAAATATTTTAATATTGGCGGAATGACCTGAGAGGCCCCTGTACTTGACTTCGTTTGTCAGTTGAACCCTTCTACTCATCACTTTGCCAAATGATACCCTTAAACTCAATGAAACTCTATTTTTAAAACCCTCTAACCATTTGACCGAGCTTATGTGACACTAAAGTGGCTTAGTTGGACAAATACGTGACCCCACACATTTTGAAACAAGTGAATACAATATTTTTATTTTAAAATTATCAAAATTATAAGACAACAATAATAATAATTTTTTAAAAAAATATTGAAAACCTCCTTCTTCTTCACTCTACTCCACCTCGCTCCACCACACCCCTTCTCTCTTCTTCTTTTTTAGCCCCACCCCACCCCACCCCACCCCACCTTTTTTCTCTTCTTCTTCTTCTTCTTCAACCTCAGCCCCCACCCCCACCCCCCTGCCCCTACTCCTTTTCTCCTCTTCTTCTTCTTCTTCAACCTCAGCACCCATCCACCCCCATCCTCCCCGCCCCTACTCCTTTCACCTTGTTCTTCTTTGACATACACATTATCACAATAAAATCATCAAATAAAAAATTGAAAAAAGTTTTTGCAAGAAAATATACCATTCACCACTTTTATAAACTTAATTCTTTAAGATCTATTACTTGAATTTACATATAAACATATATTTTTTCAATTTGAAGATTTCTTGATATCTCTTTTTATCAAATCAAAATAAATAAAATCCTAAATTATATGCAAGAACTAATTATAATCTATCACATTTTATGATTGAAGAATTTTTTGAGTGTGAACTATGAAAAAAGATGAAAATGGTGGTTTTTATTTTTGGGATGAAAATGGTAGAAGGTGGGAATAAAGAGGAAGTGGGAAGGAGGTGAAGTGAGTAAGAGAGAGAGAAAATTGCATTTTTTTAAATATTATTTATTTTTAAATATTTAATTTCTGATGTGTCATTAAAAAATGACGTGGTATTTCATGTGTAAAATGAGTGTACTACACACACCCATCGGATGAGAAAGGGGTCTAAAATATTGTGTTTGAATGAGTTTAAGAGTTTAGTTGGTAAAGTCGTAAGTATATCGATCCAATTGACAAATCGAGTCAAGTACAAGGGCCTCTAATGCTATTCCGCCTTTAATATTTAACTTGACTAGTTAAATGAAATAGAAAATCTCAAAATACCTTAAGGGTATAACAAGAAAGAAGCTTTTTGTAGAGTTTTAAACTAAACACAAGATTATGTGGAAAACGATGAACCAAACACTTGAAAAAACTAACTCATGTATTACAAAATCGTGCAGTACTAATCCCTTCTTTATGCATATTTAGAAGGAAAATCCTTAGTGACGTGAATTCGAATTAGTTGGGCACCAATTCATGTACCGAACACCGAAAAAAATATTGTGCTCCTTTGTGACACTGTACACGTGTACAAGGGTAAAATGGTCTAAGTGACACCATGGCTCTCGTGGCTTCAACGCTAGCTCATAACATTTCGAATCAACACAACAAAAAAAATCATTCAGATAAAAAGGAACAAGAGCGCCCCCTTTTTTCAATTTAGGGTTTCTTCCTTCTCCAATCGAAGTTTGAGAGAAGCGATTCAGTCAAACAACCATGCCGAAGAACAAGGGTAAGGGAGGTAAGAACAGGAAGAGAGGAAAGAATGAAGCCGACGATGAGAAAAGAGAGCTTGTTTTCAAAGAAGATGGACAGGAATATGCTCAGGTCCTTCGTATGCTTGGTAATGGACGTTGTGAAGCTATGTGTATTGATGGAACTAAGCGTCTTTGTCACATACGTGGTAAGATGCATAAGAAAGTATGGATCGCTGCTGGTGATATCGTCCTTGTTGGCCTCCGTGACTATCAGGCAAGATCCAATTTTTCCGATACCCTTTTCTTCTATTTGTGTTTTTCATATCTGTTTTGATAAATAAAATTTGGTGTTTTTTTTTTAAAAAAAAAAAAAAGTGTAGGGGGTTACAAGCTTGAGGATCAAACCCTCACCAACAATGTGTAAATTTGGTGTGACAAAGATGTTTTCTTTTTGGTAGTTTCTGTTCTGTAATGTATAACTTTGATCACCTTGCCTAAATGGATAAATGGGATGATGTACAAAAATAGCCTCCTCTCTATTAGGATAGAACTATTGATTCCATATTTTTTTGATTGGGGGGCATAAAGTCCGAGGATTTTAAGTTATTGGGTATGGTGCACCTACTACTTTGTAGTAGTATGGACATGCTATCTTAAGGAAGTAGCTAGTCTATGTATGATTGGTTTGTGTATGTATATATGTGTGTGTGTGTGCGCTGTGGCGGATTTAAGACTTGGAGTTTAATGGCTCCCAATAATCTCAAATTATAAAGAAAAAGTGAGACAAAATGAAGGCTTGCGTGATTTTTGTTAAAAAAGAAAAAAAGGAGAAAACAAAAGATAATTATGTTGCCCAAAGGATTCAAACCGTTGCAGAGGACAGCAAAACTTAACAGGTTTCCCCTTTGCCACTATCAACAGACCATTTTTATATTGGGTTCCAACTAAAAAATTATTATATGTTTAGTGGATTCTCAATATAAATACAAGGTTTGTGCAAAAGTTACTCGTTTCCGGGAACCTGCACCTCATACCCTAAATCCGCCCCTTTGTATGCCCGCAAGTGTGTCTGTACGTGTGTGTGTATATATATATATGATATATGCATGTATGTAGCTGTTCCTGCTTCTGGCTTGACATACATCTGCCCGTTTCAAGAGAAAAATAGTTTTTGTAATTGCTACTTACTGCTGATTTTCAATTAGAAGTGGCACTGGTGTGTGTGATTGAGTCTGTGTATGAAGATCTCCTTCCTCGTTTTACTTGGCAATTAGTGCCTGATAAGCCTAAACCAAAGGCTATATTTTTACTGAAAAGATTGAAAATTATAGGTAGAGAAAGGACTTGCATATGATGATATATATGGACTTAGAGAAAGCATGCTATAGAGTGCGAAGAAGTATCTTTGGTAGGTAATGCAAAAGAAAAGAATTCATGTCAAATATATAAATGGCATACAGGATATGTACAAGGGAGCTGTCACAAGTGGGAAAACAGTGGTGGGATTGGCGGGAGCAGTTCTCCATTATTGTGGGTTTTGCACTAGGGCTTTGCGCTAAGCTCGTGTCTATTTACACTTGTAATGGGATGGGCTAACCAATGATATACAGCATGAGGTACCATGCTTTATGCTCTTCGCAAGCAAAATCTTGTTAATTGATGGAACTAGTGAGGTTGTCATTCAAAAGCTCGAGTGATAGAGAAGCACTTTAGAGAGAAAGGGATTTGAGATAAGTTGGGTGTAGGACAAAACTTCATGCACTGCTCGTTCAGCCAAAGAGATAGGACTGGAGTCCAGGTGAGATTCGATGGGGTTGAGGTATCTAATTGTTGACAGTTTAGATGTTTAGATCAATGTTCTAGGAGAACAGAATGATAGATGAAGATTTTACACATAGGATTAAAGTAGGATGGTTGAAATGGACTGTCACAATAGTGTTATAGGAAGATATCTATCAAAGTGAAAGAAAGTTCTATAGAACAATTGAAAGATCACATCTAAAGCCCAACAAATCTACAAGATGTATGTTGTAGAGATGCGAGTATTAAGATGGATATGCGGTCATACAAGATTAGATAAGATCATATATGATCACATCCAT
Source organism: Solanum chiquidenum (assembly GCA_029582725.1). Classification (NCBI taxonomy): domain Eukaryota; kingdom Viridiplantae; phylum Streptophyta; class Magnoliopsida; order Solanales; family Solanaceae; genus Solanum; species Solanum chiquidenum. The sequence continues at coordinate 8,255 of JAJOOS010027558.1, forward strand.
CAAAGGGTGCAAGTAGCATGCTGAGGATAAAATGAAAATGTTACTTGAGATGGTTACCTAGTCTTCTAGGTTCACTGGTTTTTAGATGTAAAAACATGATGATTGAACAATGAAAGAAGTTCTCAAAAGATCTAGACAGAGATGGAATACAATGGAAGTTGAAAAATCTGTATAGGTGATACTATCTAAAAGACTAGTGCTTACGGTAAGATATTAGTATATTAGAGATATATCCACTAGGGCATTTCAGAGAAGAACTAGTGTTTCCATAAGCGTGGAGTATTGAAATAGTTTTAGACCCAAACAGAGCATTTGATAATTGATGATTCATAATGCCGACCTCAATTAGCTTGGGATTAAGGTGTGTTGTTGTTTTACTTGGAAATTTATTTTTATTATAGATTTGCTTTGTTGAGATTTGGGTTCTTATCCAATGTGGATATTGCTGTTTTTAACTAGTTATTTTGATTTCCCCAGGATGACAAAGCTGATGTGATCTTGAAGTACATGCCTGATGAGGCCAGGTTATTGAAGGCATATGGAGAGTTACCAGAGAACACAAGGCTTAATGAGGGCATTGCTAATGGTCTTGATGAAGAGGATGAGGGTGCTGGTGATGATTACATTGAGTTTGAGGATGAAGACATTGACAAAATCTAATCTAAACTCAAAACTGTTGTTACTGAGGTCTATCATAGGCCTTGCTAATATTTCTGTGGCGTTCTTTTTCCATGAACATTGAAAAAGTATTTTTGTGTATCGTTTGAAGTCGTATGTATGATTGAGTTTTGTGCATCAAAGTTCTGTCGGAAAATTTGTGCTTTCATGAAATGAATGCAATATTCTGGCTAGTTTCTATTCAGTTATGCATGTAGTCTGGCTATCTGCTGATGGATCGTTTGCCTACGTTAATACTTCTGAAATGTTTGGGTGTCGTCACATTTCTGAATTAGTTGCTGTATCTCATTAGAGGGACTTGATGTACTTGCACTGAGTGATTATTGTAGAATATATTTCTACCTGTTTCTGGCAGTGTGCTCTAAGTTGTCTTCTGAGAACAGGGAAAACTTGGAATCAAGGATGGGGATGAGTAGACTTCGATTGCAGGACCCCAGCATTTAGGTTTTGTAGTGCCTCTAGATTTACAGTTGGACCTGAGGCTGATGAACTAATTTCTTCATAGGTTACTGGCCTAGAATTTTTGCCTTTCTTAGGGTGAAAATAATTAGGGATTTGGACTCTATTCATCACTACCGCTTTTTGAATAGTTTTGTAAGGTGTCGTGATGCTGGATGATGAATTTTGTTTAGGAGTGAACTTAAATTATCTGACTTGCTTCCTTCTTTTTATTTTGGTTGCTACACTGTTTATTTTGACTGATGCATGCTGCTTGAACAACAGAGTTTGAAAGGAATCAACTTTTGGAGTTCTGAAAGTTGGTCCAAGTTGGAACATCTAATCTTTTAACAATAAAAACAAGTTTGTCTAAGTAGGAAGTTTAAAATCTTCTGGGATTGGGTTTCATCATTTGGGAGAGGTAATTATTCACTCCCACAAGGGCTATTCTGTTTTCTTGTAGTTATTAGGCTGCAGAGTCTGAAGAATTAAATTCAGATGTCCATCGTCTACTGAAATATTTTGCAGTTGTTACACTTTCTAACTGGAAAAGATTACAATGAGAATGTAGTGCAGCAAGAGAATTTGTTGAAAGGTTGGGTAATAACTTGAAGACGATGGGGACCAAACGCAAGTGAACCATGAAAGGTATGTGTTAGTGTGTTTAGTTTGTTCAGTCTCTATTTCTCTGGTGCCCTTTTAACTAGATACAGCAGCTCAGTGTGCCTCGAGCTTAGACCTAGTGTTAAGAGTGAAATGTGGGTTCAAACTCTGTGGATGTTGGCTCTTGTTTGTGTTAAAGAATGTTTCTGTTGATCCATTGTTCTTTGCACATGCAACATAATGCATCCATTTATCAACTTCAATTTTAATTAAACACGTGACCTTTATTTATTCGTTTTCTCCTAGTAACAACTTGTGGATGATGTATCAACCTACAGGCTGAATATCACAGAATTTATGTAATGAAAATGGAGGATCAAAAATAGAACCATCATTGAGAATGATATTTGCTGTGATTTTGTTTGCTGCTTCAGTGGCATGTATCCCATCCCAGCTCACATAATTGTATGGATCCTCACAGGCTGTGGCTGACAATGTTTGTCCATTTACCTCTTTGGTATTTCCACAGTATACTTCCTGGTTAAAGTTGTAAGAACCACCTCCTTGTCCACAACATGCTTTGTTTCCATATTTTAACCCTACAAACACAGACATCATTAGAAGTTGGTCAACAAATTTAGGCGGAATACATCGATAGCCCCTTCAACTTGTTAGTAAACCTCATTTAAGATACTTGAATTATAGTTTGGTTTGATTCCACACCTGAACAGATGCATGATAAAGTATTCCTATTAGATGCTTCAGACTCTAATTTTGGAGAAACTTTTTATTTGTGTTCTTAAGTGCTCATTATACGTAGATAAGTTAAACCATATAAAAAAATTCACCTCTTTTAATTATACTCCTTAGTTTCATAAGCCATAAAACCTCATGTGTATAATTAAAGGAGTCGTCATATTTTAAATGGTCAACTTGTCCATGTGTAATGGGCGCTTAAAAACACACGTAATTTTTTTTTTCAATATTTTGTGTCAGAAGTGTCTAATAAGAACATTTGATCATATGTTTAGGTGCTCAATTGGAGTACGTACCGTGAGAAGTGGGGTGTTGGAAAAGTTCTAAGAGGACAGCATGAGTGTCCACATAAATAACATTTGCATCTGAAAGATCTTTTCTTGTTTGTGCCAATGCATCTTTAAGCATATTGTTATAGTCTACAACTGCATTGTTGTATGATATCAAGCATCCACACTCATCAATATCAGAACTTTCGTGAGGGAGCTTCACCAAAAATGCTGGGTAACATCCAATTGGTGCAAGGTTTAGTACCAAAAATGTTCTTCCCCCTAATCCATAGATTTCCTGATGAAAAATCAATAGTCAAATTAAACCTCGAAAGCTAGATCATGAGGTAACCAAGTATCCAATCCATAATCGATGTAGGAAACTCAACAGCTCCAACATGCTTAGGCATGATCTAGTTGAAGCGTGGATAATATAATATGGGGGTCAAATATTGGGTAAACCACAATTTGAGTTGGTTAGGGTTTGATACCGTGAACTCTGAGTAAACCTCAATTCAAAAGGTAGATCATGAGATGAGCATTGCCCAAGACCATATAAGAAGTCTCCTATCCACAAGCGATGTAGGGAACTCAACAATTTCTATATTGAAACTAATTAACTTTGCTTTTTTTTTCTTTCATTTTACCCTCAATATAAAGTTGTTATTAACACACAAATATTATGACAATGTTTAAAAACCACAAACTTCAAAAGTTTTTTCTTTCTTTCTGAATCTCAGTACAAAACCAAATTACGTCATATAAACTGAGACAAAATGTATATTAATTATAATGTTATTATTACCTTGATTGTGCTAGCAATTTGGGAAACTACTTGAGGTAAGTACTCCTTCACTCCACCTATTCCTTTACTTCCCAAATCACCAGTGAAGTCATTCTGACCTATATAGAATGTATAAAGAGATTTCCCAAATATGTCTGAGGGAGGCAGATTAGTGTTACCTGAAAATTAAGAAAATTATGAAAGATATATGAATATTTATAAAAATGGAATACTAATAAAGTAGTAAATTATTTATTTTACCTTTACTCTGAAATTCATCAATTTTAGCCTTAAATAGCTTGAACTGTTGGAGTTGAATTCCTAGATAAAAAGGGCTAACACCTGATACAAACAATGATGTTTGTGGCATGAGCACTGTGGATGCTGATGTTGCAAAGTTTGCACCATGTATGAAATCAGATCCAATTGATTGCAAATATGGACTCAAAAATGGCAAACCTAATCCTTGAGCTGCACATCAAACAACACTATTTAAATACCAATTTTAGTAACCTATGCAGGGTTCAGGGAAAGGCCGCATATAAGTCATGTTCAAGTAGGGTGCATAAGAAATGTTCAAGCAGGGTTTAGGGAAAGATCGCACATAAGCCATGTTCAAGCAGGGTCTAGGAAAAGACCGCACATAAGAGTGTAAATAATTGATAGAGTAAGAAATTCCGTTAAAGATAGTCAAGATTTGAGGTAGGCATGCAGCCTACTTAATACAATACAATATCAATAATTGATTTCACAGCTCGAACTTATGACATATATGAAGACAGTTTTACCGTTCCCTAAAGACATAATAACATGAATATGCCCTTTAACTTGGATTCAACGGACATCTATGCCCTCCAACTTTGGTGTATGCACAACTAGGAACACTTAGACTTGTATAAATTTGAACAAATAGACACATGTCCTACATGACATAATACACGTAGGCCACCACATAGGACATAAAATTGTCATGTAGGACGTCACGTAGGACGAATATGTCTATTGTTCAATTTTATACAAGTTTAAGTGTCTACTTATACACACCCATAAGTAAAGATCATAAATATCACTTGAGACCAAGTTAAATTACACGTTTATGTATTATGCCTTCTCTAAATTTCCGCTTCCCTATATATAAAGCACAATAACGTTATGAGAAAAAAGACAAAAGAAAGTCACAGACTTGATCTCATGTATAAATTCTACTAATAGGACAAAGAAACATAAACCTATGGACAAAACAACAAATAACTACACCTTTACTTGAACCAACTACTTTACTTTTTACAGCTAAGCCTTTTTTGTCAACTCCGGTCACAATAATATGTTTTTTTGTCATTTAAGGAATAGTAAGAAAAAGATGACATTGGTGATGATAACTTAGAGAAATGAGCGCATATATATATATAGGTTACGAATTTGAGTTGTAGAAGTAATCATTAACCCTTGTGTATCGAGCTATCCTTACTAATCTATGTGTGATTTATAGATCATGGAATCGAGCAAGCAAGCACTAACCCTTGCATTATACTCCCTCCGTCCCACTTTATATGATGAAGTTTGACTTCATGACACAGTGTTTAAGAAAGAAAGAAAAAATTGAAACTTGTAATCTAAAATAAGTGTGATAGATATTTGTATGAGTACAAATTATTTCATTAAGGGTAAATAGGATATTTTAAAATTAAAAAGTTACTAAATATATAAATGTGTCAATCTATTTGGAACACACTTAAAAAAGTGAATTACATAAATTGAGACATAAAAAGGAATAAATTATCTACGTAACACCCTAAGCCCTTAGGATACGATCCTTCCCTTGCATGAACGCAAAATGATATGTGCACATCACTGCCCTTTAATTAATCTAAATAAAGAATTTATGTTATATACCACATCATTTTTTTTAAAAAAAATGTACACTATCAATTGCTCAAAGGATATCTATAAGTGTATATTTTTTTTTAAATGTGGAATTTGTAGTGTCGAAAATAAAATAAGTTATCTACTAATCGATAAAGATGACACAAAAAAATATTTTGATCAATCCAACACAGGAAAATTAAAAAAAACATTTTTTGTTATACCAAACACATCTATTTATAAAATATAATTTGAGTACTTAACACTATTTACAAAAGAAATAAAGATTTTTGGAACTTAATTATGATCATAAATATGTCAAAATTGTATGCATTAATTATAAAACTTTTGAAACTTGTGATAACTAAATATGTTAAATAATCATTTATGTAACTTTAAAAATCACTTCTCAAGAGCAAAACTAGAAAGTCTGAACCAAAATACTTTCCAACTATAAAAGTGTTTTCGTTCTTTTTTAAACGGACTAATAAAAAAAATAGTATAACAATCGAATCAAAATTTATAGTAAGATCCAATTGAACAAAATGAAAAAAAACAACAACAAACTTAATAAAATTTCACAAATTGAGTCTGAAAAGGTATAATACTACAAGAAAAGTGTGAATTACATGAGGATTTTTCTGCGAATTTTCATACTAATCCCCATGTAATTCACCCTTTTCTTGTAATAAGCAGATTTTACTCCTACCTTATTCGAATAAGGAGTCTATCTCGAAAGACCCTCAACTCAAATATAAATGAAATTAGATGAAAACCATACCAAGAAAATCAACAATGACTCTTCCATCAGTTGCCCTTCCAGTTGGTCTTTTAAAATAAGTCATTCCATAAGGAGGCCCTTGAGATGGAAATGCAGCATTAAATCCACCAGTATCAGTATTTGAATCTCCAAAATTAAAAATTGCTTCAAATGCACATTTGCTTTCCACCAAACTATTACAAGTTGTTATAATAATAATAAAAATAAACCAAACCACAATTGAAAAACACCAACAACTCATCATTTTTCTATTGTTTTTTTCCTCTCAAAAACAAAAAGTACCATAATATAAAGTAATGGATTATGTTGAGAGATTTTTTTCCATTTTATAGAAAGGAAAGCCAATGCATGTGAACAACATCAACTGCTGACGCAATAAATTATTGTATGTACGAACAAATACTGTTACTAATACTTACAAAATGCATATTCTATATTTTTGAGCGGCGGATTCAGAATTTTCATTTAAAGAGTTTAAAAAATAAATATGTAAAATATAATGTAGTTCAAAAGAATCAATCTTGGACGTTAGGGGTGAAATTTGAATGCCCTGGACCGTTGAGCTAACCTTTTAATATCCATATTATTTACGAATTTCAAAATTTATATATATAAATATACATATAAAATATACCTTAGCTTATATTTTCCATATATTTTTTATATACATTTAGCCCCTCTAGATTGCCGCTGATTGTACCAGAGTGCAGGAAGCAGGTTCAGCAGAACTCAATAGTTTAAAAGAATGAGATTAAATTTTTGAACTCATAAATTTTAAATTCTGACTCCTATCTATACAAGAAAGTGTTCTATCTCTTGTTCTTTGCTTCCTAGTTACTACCAGTTCATTTACATGATTAAGAACAAAAAAAGAACAACTGTATCCTTTGATTTAAATGGTTAACAACAAAAAAAGAACAACTGTATCTTTTGATTTGGGTTGAGGTTGGGGGGGAAGAACTCATCATTAACTTGGAAAATGCAATAAATTAACATATGTACAAAATTGTATTCTTTGGATTTATTAGTTAAAAAAGAGGCAACTATGAACATTTTTCTAAACTGTTGGTAAGCACAAGTTAGCTAGCTACAAACAATGATGATCAACTCATGCACAACAAACAACTATTTATAACGTATTCAATATAATTTCGTAAGTGGGGTTTGAAAAAAGTGGAGCATGTAAGGAGACTATTTGTGATAGACTCTCAACTCAAATAAAGTATATAAAAAACAAGAGTCCGGAGCCTAAAGGGCAAAAAAAATTGTCAAAAATTCCAAAAGGGCACATCACTTTTTTTTTTAACCAAAAGGGCAAAATCGCTGCATCAGCAGCGATTTTCCTCTGACAAAATCGCTGCCCAAGTAGCGATTTCGTCTAAAAAAAAATTTTCTTTTTTTTTAATTAAAAATCGTTGCCACAGCAGCGATTTTGTTAAAAAAATAATTTTAATTAGTAAAAATCGCTGCCATTGTAAAAAAAAAATTTCTTTTTTGTTGTGGCAGCGATTTTAAGTCAGAATTTTTTTTCCTTACACATCGCTGCAGGGGTAGCGTTTTTCATGCCGAGTACTATTATTTTCATGCCTATTATTAATTATTAATAATATAAAAATGATAAA